>JAAGKR010002328.1:53353-65015 GCA_011419295.1 Clarias macrocephalus | reverse complement strand
CCCGTCCCTGCGACACACACACACACACACACACACACACACACACACACACTAAGAAATAAACTTGCACTTATTTGGTCTATAGTTAAACTGAGCTATACATTTACAACTGAATCCAATGCTAGTAGTGGGCTACCTCAGATTAAGCTAACTAGCATGCTAATGCTATAGCAGTTAACATTAGAAAACATGCACACAATTAGGACAATGCCATTAACATTGCATAGAGGTACAATACAATAACTAGTTAAATAACTTAAAATATATATAATATATCATGTTGTAAAATAATAAAGGTTACTTAAGGTCCAACTCACCTCTTAACTGAATGATGTGACAGGGCCATCGCTCAGATTTGGCCGTGTTCCTCCTCCACAACACGCCCCTCTTCTAGATTCTTCCAACTGGGCAAATTTTCTTTGCTGAACTTTGAAATGTCATCATGATTGAATTCTGATATGTCGCAAATGTGTACTGTTTTATCAATAGTAAAGTCTATAAGAGAGTTATAGTACTCCATCCTGTCTGAGTTTCTCAATAACGATATACACAAACCGTTACCGTGCCTCTGTCTGCGTTAGTGAGGTGTCGTTTCGGTCAGCACTTTACAAAACTGCAGTATTACTGCAGTATAACTGCAGTTTTTCATACCAGAAACTGCAATTATTTTTTTTATAATGGACAACATTACAGAATCACATTTCAATACAACTGCATTGTACTGCATTCCAACTGCATGGTATGATGTGATTTTTTTTGGTAATGGTACTATGGTGGAGGATTTCAGACACAGTGGGACAGTAGACAGGGTCAACGACTGATTGAAGATCTTGGTAAGGATTCCAGCCAGCTGATCTACACAGTCTTTCAGTACCCGGCCAGGGACCTCAGTGTATGCCTAATATTACTCTCTTCAACTGTGAGGGTTAGGCTGCTGACAGCATTGAGATATGACGTGGCTGTCTTTGGTGTCACCACCTCAAAATATGCAAAGAAGAGGTTTAGTTCCTCTGCTAATCTGGCATCACCCTCAGTGGCTCCAGGGTTGGTACTGAAATGTATGAGATGCTGGACTCCCTGAGACACTTGCCTGCTGTCGTTGCTGTCCAGATGGTCCTCGATCCTCCTCCTAAATCCCGCTTGGCCTCTCTGATGCCTCCCTACAGGTCCAGGCAGGGTCAGGGTGTTTCTCTCTCTCTGATCAGCTTGACCGCCCTGGTTATCTAGGGCTTCTCGTTGGAATAAACCCGGATGCATTTATCCATTGTGACAGTGTCTATATAGTTCTTTATACAGCATGGGACACTGTCTGTGAACACTCCCAGGTCCTGATGTTGAAACATATCCCTGTTTGTCCTTTCGAAACAGCTGCTGAGTGGCACCACGTTTAATAATTTTTGTGCTGGTTGAAGCAGTTTTACAGAGGGGGCCATATGCGGGGATCAGCAGCAGGGACACGTGGTCAGACTGGGCCATCCAGAGTGTTCGCTCCTCTAGTAGCACACTTAACATGCTGGTAGAATCTAGGGAGTGCTGCTTTCAAGTCTGCGTGATTAAAATCCCCGGCTACGATGAGCATAGTGTCAGGATGTTCTGCTGTTTATTGAAACGTCCATGTAAAAGCAGGCATTACTGTCCGGTGGAATGTAAACAGCAGTTATTATGACTACTGTAAACTGTAAAAAGATAGAGGTGAATTTTACAGTAATATACTCCAATTCCATGGAGCAGTGTCTCTGTGTTTATACACCAGCTGTTATTAAAGTACACACATAGGCGGTAATCTGCTCTTACCGGAATCTGCTGGCCTGTCCTCCAGCCCGATAGATGAGTTGGGGAAGGACAGTTGAAGCCCAGATTCCGTGATTAATAGTACACAGCTGTCACTCATCGCCTTGTTAGTCGTAATCTGTAGCCTCAATTCGTCCATCTTGTTAGCGAGGGATCTGGTGTTTGCGAGAAATAGGCTGGAAAACAGTGGTTTGTGTGGATGCCTCGTGAGCCTAGCCAGCGCCGGCCTCTGCTGCTTCTGCTTCCTGGGATGATAATCCATGGTGAGCCGGGGGTTCTCGCTATATCCACCGGGATAAATTCGGCTGTAACGCTGCCCCCAGAGCAAATTCCAATCTGTAGGAGCTCGCTCCAGCTGAAGATGTTATTCACCGAACAAACTGTGCACGAGATCAAATAAAACACGCACATACAAAGCCAAAAAAAGCACCAACTAATAGAACACTGAGCCGCAGCAACTGTGTGCGCCGCCATCTTCCAGGTGGAATGGAATCTGTTCAGATGGCACAAAATGGCATTACAGGTATGCATCATGTCCTGTTCCATGCTATCGTCTGGCTTCAGGGATAAGCTATTACTGTTACTACCTGACTTTATTGACACCATGCTACAACCTCTACCTGGTTTTGGGGACACAGTCCTGTTTCCACCTCCTAGGTTCACATGCAGCCATGCTGGCTGAAAGATATTATTCCAATATGTCAGGGAGAAAAAAAAAAGAAAAAACAGAATCACTTGGATAATTGGAAAAGGATCACCCGCCTCCTATAACTGACTGTTAAACTCAATCAGTGAAGCTAATCACCACCTCAAAGCACACAAAGCAATATGATTTTTAGCTGTGATCAGCTGTGGTCATTTTCATTAGCTCAGCAAGAAGAGACCTTTCCTGAAGTATTTCAGTCCCTGGTAATGCACCTGAAGTAAACAATCAACTATGGTTGCCAAGGCACTGTGAAAAGATATCTAGGATGAAGTCTGGAGATGGATACAGAAAAATTCAAAACGCTTTATTACTGTCTAGAAGCAGTGGAAGTGGTTTTGTGGTAAAATACAGATCTTCCCTGGATCCAAACTGGAAAAAGAGCCAGGAGGAGACTGATCAGAGAGGCTACCAAGAGACTTACAGCAACTCTGAAGCAGTTGCAAAAATTTATTACAAAGAGTCGTCATTGTGTGCATGTGACAACAATATCACAAATTCTCTAGAAATGTGGCATGCATTGAGAAAAAAAGTCACTCCTTAAGAAAAGCCATATGTAGTCACCCTGAAGATTCTAAGGTCATATGGAAAAGGTATTATGATACTAAAATGTCAAGTCAAGTCAAGTCAATTTTATTTATATAGCGCATTTAACAGTTGACATTGTCGCAAAGCAGCTTTACACAATCAGAAGAAGTAAGTTTGTATGCAATGTGTATGAATGAAAATGATAAGATTGTCCCTGATGAGCAAGCCGAGGGCAACGGTGGCAAGGAAAAACTCCCTGAGATGGTAATAGGAAGAAACCTTGAGAGGAACCAGACTCAGCAGGGAACCCATCCTCATCTGGGTGATAACGGATAGCAGGGATTGATCAGCATAATAATGTGTAAGACTGGAAGTTCAGTATAACAGGAGATGTGTTAAAAATTTTAATTAAAAGGAGTCCAGTTTGTTCCTGGAGGCTCAGGTAGATTGTAGTAAATTCCAGTCCTGAGCTATCGAACAGGTGAAGTAACTGGTCCCCAGAGAACAGCTGTCAGCATCAATCGAGGACAGGACAGTCTTCGTGGAAACCATCCCCAGCCACCACACAAATCCAGGCAGACCACATGGGGCATCCATGCGACGAGATCTCCAACCAGAAGCAGGACTCCAGGACAGGTCCAGAGGGCAGTGGGGTATGGATCACTGGCAACTCAGGAGCGACATGTATAGCTCGACAGAGAGACAGGGAGAGGGAAAGGAGAGAGAGAGAGAGAGCAGAAGAGAACAGAAAATAAGGAGAGATGGCAGTTAGGCATGGTCACAGTCAACATGTATAAGGTGAATGTATATTTAGTGCAAAGTGCAAGCAGGGACTCCTCCGGCAGGACTAACTATAGCAGCATAACTAAAAGGGAGAGCCAGAAAGAAACACACACATGAGGGCTCCCTGTGATGTAAAGCAACCAATCACCTCACCATCAACAAACCTGAGTGATCAATGAGAGTGGGGAGGACAGCATCTAAACATACCAGTTCACCAGAATACTCTACGTCCATGAGTCCCCCAGATCTGCTCCTTTACCTAAGGCTAATCTATTTACAAAAATGCTTGGCTAAATAAATAGGTTTTTAGCCTGGACTTAAACACTGAGACTGTGTCTGAGTCCCGAACATTATTAGGAAGACTATTCCACAACTTTAGGGCTTTGTAAGAAAAAGCTCTGCCCCCTGCTGTAGTTTTAATAATACGTGGTACTGACAGGCAGCCTGCATTCTTTGATCGAAGTAGGCGTGGTGGATCGTAAGACACTAGCAGTTCACTCAAATACTGTGGCGCGAGACAATTTAGTGCTTTAAATGTCAAAAGTAGTATCTTAAAATCGATGCGAAATTTCACAGGGAGCCAATGCAGTGTAGATAAGATAGGGGTGATGTGCTCGTATCTTCTGGTTTTGGTGAGGACTCTCGCTGCTGCATTCTGTACTAACTGAAGCTTGTTTATACACCAAGTTGACCAACCAGACAGTAAGGCGTTACAATAGTCCAACCTAGAGGTGATAAAAGCATGAACTAGTTTTTCTGCATCATTTAGTGACAATATGTTTCTTATCTTGGCAATATTTCTGAGGTGAAAGAAAGCTATCCTGGTAATATTATCTACATGTGCTTCAAACGAAAGGCTGGAATCTATAATCACACCAAGGTCTTTTACTGTTGCATTTGATGGAACAGAAAGGCCATCTAAAGTTACAGTGTGATCAGAAACCTTATTTCTAGCTACTTGTGGTCCTATGACTAGAACTTCTGTCTTATCAGCATTAAGCAGAAGAAAATTAATTAACATCCAATCTCGTATGTCCTGCACACACTGCTCAATTTTAGCAAACTGGTTTTTCTCATCTGGTTTTGCTGAGACATATAATTGTGTGTCATCAGCATAACAATGAAAACTAATACCATGTTTACGAATTATGTTGCCCAGAGGAAGCATGTAAAGGGAAAAAAAGCAGTGGGCCTAAAACTGAACCCTGTGGAACACCAAACTCCACTTGAGAACATGAGGAATGGTCACCATCTAAATCTACAAACTGATAACGATCAGTCAAATAGGATCTGAGCCACAAGAGGGCAGTTCCCTTAATTCCTACTACCTTTTCTAATCTGTGAAGGCGAATACTATGATCAATGGTGTCAAAAGCTGCACTGAGGTCCAGTAACATAAGTATAGTGACGCAACCCTGATCAGAGGCCCATAGGAGGTTGTTTACTACTTTTACAAGTGCTGTCTCTGTGCTGTGATGAGGCCTAAATCCTGACTGATACAGTTCATTTATGCTATTTCTGTGTAGATGTGAACATAGCTGCTGTGATACTACCTTTTCCAGAATCTTGGAGATAAAGGGGAGGTTTGATATCGGCCTGTAATTAGAAAGCTGACAGGTGTCAAGGTCAGGTTTCTTGATTAGCGGTTAAATAACCGCTAATTTAAAGGATTTGGGCTACATACCCACTACTGAGTGAACAGTTAATTACTTTCAACAGAGGTTCTATTATTGCTGGTACTATCTGTTTGAGAAAATGTGTTGGTATAGGATCTAATATACAGGTTGATGATTTTGAAGAAGAGATGAGTGACATTAGTTCCCTCGCTTCAAGGGGAGTAAAGTATTCTAAGTTCTGATGTGATGTGGTTAGTTCATCTGTATTAGTTAAATTGTCTGATTTCAAAGCCTGAATTTTTTGCCTAATATTTATGATTTTGTTATTGAAAAAGTGCATGAAATCCTCACTACTGCATGATGTTGTTGTGGAGATTTCTGCAGTGGTCTTGTTTTTAGTTAATTTAGCTACGGTATTAAATAAAAATCTCGGGTTGTTTTTGTTATTTTCTATAAAAGTGGAGAGATGCGTTGATCTAGCATCACTGAGAGCTTTTTTATAGTTCAGAATGCTCTCCTTCCAAGCTATTTGGAATACTAACAATTTAGTTTGGCATCATTTACATTAAAATTTTCGAGCGGTTTGTTTTAAAGCGCGTGTGTGGTCATTATACCAAGGAGCGAGTTTCTTATCTCTAATCATTTTCTTTTTAACTGGAGCTACATTATCTAAGCTATAACGAAGTGCTGACTCTAGATATTCATTCGCCTGTTCGAGTTCTGTGAAGTCAGATGGCGATCCAATCAAAGTTGATAACTCTGGAGGATTATTGATAAAGCTCTGTGTGGTATTTGATGTAAATGTACGTTTAAGGTGGTAGCGCGGTGCTGTGCATGCATTATTACTATGACACGCTTTAATCGAGACAAGATAGTGATCTGAGATAACTTCAGACTGTGGAATTGTGGTTATATTTCCTATACTTAATCCGAAGGATAATATTAAATCTAAAGTGTGACCTGCTTTATAAGTGGGACCTACTACACACTGATTTACTCCTACTGACTCCAGTATGGACAAGAATGCTGTTCTCAGAGGGTCTTCTGGAATCTCAAAATGAATATTAAAGTCTCCAGCTTTGTCTAAAGAAACAACAAGGTTTGAGAGGAAATCTGCAAATTCACAGAGAAACTCCGAGTACGGCCCTGGGGGTTTTTAAATGATGATTAACGGGATCGACTGAGTTGACTTTATGTTACTATAGAGAGCTTCAAATGCATTAAATTTAAAACAGTTTTTTTGTACGATAGACAGATTATCGTTATAAATAACTGCGACTCCTCCTCCTCTACCAGTTAGCCGAGGCTGGTGTATGTAGCTGTATCCAGGAGAACTAGCTTCATTTAGAGCTAAATACTCGTCCTGTTTAATCCAGGTTTCTGTTAAACATAATATATCAAACTCATGATCTGTGATAATTTAATTAACAATTACTGCTTTAGATGCGAGAGATCTAATATTTAACAGTCCTAGCTTCAGATCAGAGGTGCCGGCTGCGCATTCAGTGTGATCTGAGTTCGTGGTATCTATGTTAATTAAATTACTAAAACAGACTTTCTGAGTCTTTCTGAATTTATGTTTATGTTTAGCTCGGGGAACAGACACAGTCTCAATATGATGAACCCTGAGTGACGACTCTATGCAGCTAGCAGACGGTTGGTTTAGCCTGTCTGTCTGCTCCCTGGCCTGGGCTCTGGATTGTCACCGATTAACTAGGCCTCTTCTGAGACTATGTGCTATACTGCAAGAAATGAGAGCAGCACCTTCCCGAGTGGGTTGGACACCATCCCGCCCTAACAGGCCAGTTTTGCCCTCAAAGGTCTTCCAGTTGTCTATGAAACCCACGTTGTTTTCGGAGCACCACCTGGACATCCAGCGGTTCAGTGACCATAACCTGCTGTAAGCTATGTCGCCACGTCTCACTGGGATGGGACCAGAGCAAACTACTTCATCCCCCTCCCACTTTTGTTTTTAGCAAATCAATATTGTTTTTAAATATTTGGGCTCATGTGATTGGACCATTCTCAACGAGTCTTTTACAGCACTTCTTATGGCAAGTGGAGCTGGCTCACTGGATGCGATGTGAGTCATGCCTTTATTTTATACTAGTAGTAATGATGCTTAATCACCTGATAAATGGCTATTTACAGGCGAGCATTAAAAGTTTAATTTTAATTTTGCTCACATTATATTATACTGTACGCATGTTGGACACACAATAGAGACATAACAGTTCATACATGTACACAATATATGGCACATTCCTGTGCTCACATATCAGACACACCAGTTAATATAGTTTATGTCCATGTTGGGTATACCTGATTCTTCATAGTCAGATTAAATCAATTATTCTACCTTTTCCATACCAAAGTGACATAATATGAGTATGTAATTGTTGGATTGTGAGTATCTCCTATGGCAGATCCACATGGCTGAAGGTGTTCATCAACTCTTTCGTAATGTTCCACAACATTCTGTGTGCTGCTTGGCGTAGGGTAAAATTCTTTCCTAGAATTTACCTATGTAAATTGCATCAAACATAAAACAGAACATGCATAACACAATATAGATTAAAAGTCAGAATTATTTAGAATTTTTGTTTTATATATTGTAACGGGTTCGACCCGATTGCACGGGCAGCACTATGAAACACGGACACGAGGCGAGAAAATGGGTAATTTATTTAGGGAAAATGGGAAAGAAAGGGTTAAAGAAGGGAGGATGGAAAGAAAGGGAAAGGAATGAAGGTGAAGCACGTGCTGGTCTGGTTGGCAATGCCCCACTGGCATGCGGGCACAGGCTGGTGAGTGGTGGGCGGCGAACAGAGTGGCAGCTTTCGAGCATGCAGCAGTAGCGCTACTGCATGTTCTCATGACGGCGACCTCTTTCGCTGCATATGAGCCAGGACCGGCCCCTTCCAGCACTCTCTGGGCGTGGCCACAGGCGGGGGTCTCTCCTGGACGTCCGTCGGCTGGGCGGCTTTCCCGCCTGGGATCGTGGGCCTTAACGCAATCCTCTCCGCACCCTTTTTCTCTTCGGCAGCAGGGATGCAAAGCGGGACCCGCTTTTTCCTAAGGATTATTTTATTAGGGCCCAATGAGGTGCGCAGGAATATTTTTTTTCCACACTTTTGGACTTTTTGGGGGTCTTAACATGCTCAAAAACTCATGAAACTTGGCAGACAGGTTGGAATCTGCTGCCATTTGAATGCCTGAGAGTTGTGTGTCCCGGGGCCCCCAGGGGCCCCCACATGAGATTTTGACGGATAGCTCATACACACTTTGACGTAGGTACACGAAACTTTTGCATGTCCTGGGCTCAACTCAACAGGAGGCAGGTTATTTTGGGTAATTTGCAAAACCACACCCAATGTATTCCTCCTAGGTAAATTATACGATCGTCACCAACCCAGGCCGATGTGATCTAAAGACACTGAGGATGTAAAATAGCGGAGGGATTTTTGATATCTCAAAAGGGTCAGCCGTGTTAATGCCTTAAACTTACACCAAAAATTATAAATAACTTTCTGTGTTGCATTATATTGAGTGACATTATATTGAGTGACATCATGTTCAGTGACATCACGTTCAGTGACGACATAGTGTGATGCTTATTTTCCAGCATCTGCGGCCTATTGAACACACATACCCATCACAAATGTTAACACTCTCACACACAAACACATTTCACACGCGCACACACACACACACACGCACACGCACACACACGCGCACACACGCGCACACACACACTCATACATCACACACATGCACACATTACAAATGTTAACACTCACATGCACACACACACACACACTTATATTACAGTGTTAACACTCTCACTCGCACACATGCATGTATACACAAACACACTCATACTCATGTATATCACACATCACAAATTTTAACACTTTAACACTCACACTCACATTTGCTCGCACGCATACACACCCACACACACTAACAAGTCACATGTCTCACACACACATTACACATATCCTACACACACATCACTAATGTTAACAAACAGACTAACACACCACACACACAAACATGCACAGACACATCCACACATCACAAACATCTGTCCCTCAGAAAGAGTCTCACACACACACACACACACACACACACACACACACACACACACACACACACACACACACACACACACACATTCAACAAATATTTAGGGCCCAAACTGATGTTAGCCCTGTATAGTGTGTGACGTGTGCACGTTGTGCGGTGCAACCGAGTGGCGATGGCTTTTTCAAGGTCTTGACACACTCAAATAACACACAGGTTGTGCGGTGCCCCCAGGGTGGCGATGGCACAGGGTGTCTGATAGTGCCTCATAGTTCATACACACTTGCACGTATACTTATAAAACCTGGTATACATTTAGATCTCATCAAGATGAAGTTTCGCATGCCATCAGCCATGCCATCCAAAGGAAGTGAGTTATTTTGAGTTGTTTGCACAATGCACCCAATGGAATCTGAAATACTCCTAATAGGGAATTAATACAATTGCCATGAAAGCAGGAAAATATGATCTAAACAAGTTGCCGGTGCAAAATTGTGAAGGGATTTTTGATATCTCAAACGGTTTGGCCATGGCGATGCTTTAAAATTATGGCGAATAAAACTGAACAGGAGGTGGCTAATAACTTCTGTGTAGATTAAGTTATGTACATGGAACTTTAGGATTATGTTAAGAGTAGAAAGCTGATCACATCATATGAAAATCATGAGTCTATGTCATAGCAACACCAACTGGCAGCAAGTGTGTCACTTTTGGAAATCACTAATATTTTGTCCATTACTTTCACCTAATTTGGTTCAAAATCAGTCAGAATAATGAAAAGACATGGGTCATTTGAAACCATGAAGGATTTTTTTTCTAATTTGAATCGTGTTGTAATGGTGACATTTTAACTAAAGAAAAAATAGAAAAAAAAATCTTCTCATATCTTACGAGTTGAAAGACCTACGGTTCCAAAATTTTATGGGTGTAGACTGCAACTGATTATGAGGAAGGCCTCAGTGCCTGGACCCTGGGCATGGCACTGGGCCTTTACAGCGCCCCCTGGAACTTTGTCAAAATTTAGCTGCATAACTCATATCCACTTTCACATATATGCATGAGACCCAGGATCAATTTAGAACTCATTGAGCTCATCAAAGCGTATCCAGTTGTTATGGAATCCGGAGAACAGGAAGTTAGTTATTTTGAGTTGTTTGAAAAATGCACCCCTTGGAATGTTATATACTACAGGATTCATAGGTTTTTGACCAAACAGGGTCCAATATAACCATAAGACTTTGAGGATCTCACATTGTGAAGGGCTGTTTGATATCATAAACAGGTCAGCCTTGGTGAGCCCTTAAACCTACTGCGAATAATAGGAAACAGAAAGTGGCTAATAACTTCTGTGTAAATTGAGTGATATACATCAAACCTCAGTTGTAGGTTAAGAGAAGAAACCTTCTCACAGTGACATAGGTAACGTGAGTCTCAGTCATAGCGCCTCCAACCGGCAGCAGAAAGTGTCTACTTTTATATTTTGTGACTAATTCTCAGCTAATTGGCTTCAATATCATGCATACTAATCTGAAGACATGGCTGATGAAGGACTTTTTGTTGCGGTGAATTGTGAGTTATGGCAAAGTATTAATTTAAGGAAAAATAAAGTACTTATATCCAACAACTGGAAAGTTCTATTGTTTCAAAACATTTCAAATAGAAAGAACAACTGGTTGTGAGTACATATTTTGTCATTGCCTAAACATGCTAAATCTTGGCCTGACTCCTGCAGTACTAAACTATGTCCATTAGATGGAGATATTTCCCCTTCTTCTCCTTTAATATGGCTTCATGTTTACAACTTAAACATATGCAGAAATAATACATATAAACAATACAAACATTTAAATTGCCCCTGTGCAACATTCAGTCTGATGGACAAGGGTGGTGATATACACTTCACACACACACACACACACACACACACACACACACACACACACACACACACACACACAAACTACTAATCCTACACATAAACACACACAAACACTACATGCCCTACACACACACACACACACACACACGCGCGCGCACACACACACACACACACACACCTTACACACACACACACACACACACACACACACACACACACACGGACGGACGCCTCCATTATAGAGGAAGAATCACATTCCTGAGCCCAAGTGGACGT
>JAAGKR010002328.1:17189-52520 GCA_011419295.1 Clarias macrocephalus | reverse complement strand
CACACACACACACGTGCACACACACGCGCACACACACACACTCACACACATGCACACACACGCACACACACACACACGCACACACACACGCGCACACACACACACACACACACACACACACACACACACACACACACACACACACACACACACACACACAAACTACTAATCCTACACATAAACACACACAAACACTACATGCCCTACACACACACACACACACACACACGCGCGCGCACACACACACACACACACACACCTTACAAACACACACACACTACACATCGCTCACACACACATACACACTATGCACATACTAACCATCCTACACACACACACACACACACACTATGCACATACTAACCATCCTACACACACACACACACACACACACTATGCACATACTAACCATCCTACACACACACACACACACACACACACATTACACATACTACACACAATACACATCCTACACACATTACACATCCTATAAACACACATATTACACATCCTACACATCCTGCACACACTACACATCCCACAAAAACAGTGACCGGTCCAAGCACCTGCACCATTATCATCTTCAACAAAACGGTTCCATATAATCTCAAAACATTGAGGATGGAACATTGCAAAGGGATTTCTGATATCTCAGACAGTTTAGCCATGGCGATGCCTTATGCTGAAAAGTGGCTAAAAACGTCACACAAACACACACACACACACACACACACACACACACACACACACACACACACACACACACACACACATTTATATACACACACAGTATGGACATTAGAGTTTAGATGTTGAGTCCCGTTTGCCATCAGTGGACATTCTTATAATCTGTTTCATTAGACCGAAATTGTCACGGTTGTCCTTTAGGCATTCCCCTTAAAGTGCACATGCACTGTTTGCACACTGTCTCACTGGTGCGCCCGGGTTGCAGTTGCGCCTGTGCTTGGGCACGTCATCGTTGCTTGCAACTATATTTATTTGTATTTATTTATTTGATATATTTAAAAAATGGGCCAATCATCCGGGCCCTTTCAGGGGTCTTAACATACTCAAAAACTCATCAAAATTAGTATACAGGTCAAAATCTGCAGCCCTGGGAGTTGAACACACCCATCACAGCGCCCCTAGGAGATCTTGCTCTATAGCTCATACACACTTAAACATATCCTTACAAAATCCAGTATACATTTAGATCTCATGGAGCTGAACGAGTTTCGTGCAAGATGTCATCACACATGAAGTGAGTTATTTTGAGTTGTTTGCAAAATGTGCCCAATGGAATTTGAAATACTACTTGTAAAGTTATAAAGTTTCGTAGTAGAAGAAGCAAGTTGCTCGGTCTGTCCGCTGTGCCTTGGTAAGCTTTTCTGGCCAGGAGAGACACAGTCAAAAACACACACACATTGTCTGTCAGAAAAGTCTCTGTTTATTAACAGCAAAAGATGGGGTTTATATATGTTTGACCAAACGCCTGTGCCACTGACATATGTTACTACAAAGAACATAAACATTGTAAATGTTCTGGTGAGATCCTGAAGAATCAAAGGAGAGGAAGACAGAGAGGTGTCCGTCCAGAGAAGGATCATAAGATGTTGGCTCGAGTTAGGGGGAGAGGGGGAAGGAGACAGAGAGAGATAGAGAGAGATAGAGGGAGAGACATAAAGAGAGAATGGGAAGGTGAGCGTGGGAGCCACTGCATGAAAAGAGGTGTATCTCTACTAGGAAACTCCCATATACAGCATTGATTTTCGGAAGTATCTACAAGTACCACTGAGCGTATACATCAAATTCCACCAAGCTAGGATACTTCCGGATTGATACCAATTCGGATGTATCTCGCTGAGGAATCCTTCCATGGTACAGCCATTTGTTGCCATGGCAAATAATCCACTCAAGGATTTTGTCAGGAGACCTTCACACCTCAAGCCCCATTTGCATTTTACACCTTTGCACAACTCTGCTCTTCCCTGTTGTTGTTTTTTTTTCCCTTCATTGATTGGTTGTTTAAAAAAAAAAAAAAAATCCCAAAAACCTGACATCCATTGGGACATTAACCAGTCACTACGTTTTATTTAGCCCAACCCAAGCCCTTATAACTTAGTGACTTGATTGGTTATTGGGCAGGTATGTAGATAGACCCTATCCACTCCCCCCCACAGTACTATACATCCTCCACATCCTTTAAAAAATGACAATAGAATTGATTTATTAAAGTCAATAAGATTTTTTTAAATTAAGATAAAATCAAACACTAATAAATATACAAAGCAAAGTAAGAATAGGGGTAAAAAACATAAAATATGGAAAAAATTAACAAATGTGCATTTATGAAGGTGCAATTAAATTGAAAGCAATACTAAAACAAGCATGCACCAGTGCTTGTTAAATGTACAAAATAAATGTCCTTCTAGCTCTGTCCCATTAGATATTATACGCTGACGGCATGGCACACAATGGCATCCTCCTCATCAGACATCAGCTCCAGCATTGCAGTCTGCCACAGTTTTCTCTCTGCATCTGTTTGAATGATCCTACACCTGGGCCCGAGCAACTACAAAACACACCATATGTTAACCCCTAAAAACACTCAGAAAAGTACCAAACTTAATATACATATCTGGCCATTAAGAATGCACGTTTATTGAAAAGGGATCTCGCGCGGTTCGGCGGCAGCTCGCGTGAAGCTGTGAAAATGCCGTTCATTAAGTGTAGGGGGCAGTCGTGTTTCAATCTGAAGTATTGTGTGTCTACTAAAGCCAGAAATGCGTTCTCTCTCTTAGGCGCCCATTGACAGCAAGCGACAGAGCTCATAAACGTGTCATGCTCAAACTTCAAATACTGATATGTATTTATTCTTCATTTTCTTCTCAATGATGATTCTTCTTTGACTGCGCTTTCTCCATTCAGTATTATCAGTAGTAGTAGTAGTGAAAACTACCGCTGATTAACTATCTCTGCAGTACTTAAAACAGCGGATTAATTTAATTTTGGGTATTTCTAACAGGCAATCTGCTAAATAACAATAAATAGATAAAATAACCCAGAACTTTAACATTTAACCGAGCAGTTTTAAGTTTTAAGGTGAAATCATAGGTTGTTTAAAAACAATACAACAAAGCTTATGGTAAATAAATTCTCAGACTCTTCACTGCAGGTATTAAAAAACAGCAACAATGTCAGTTTTAGAATCCATAGAAGCTCAGTGGTCCGGACAAAACCTCTCGTGGGGGAGCCTTTCCCTGAATTCACCATTTTCACGGGGGTGGGCATCTCGGTTTATTCATACAGATGTACAGTACCTATTTACAGTACATGGAATTTTATGGGGTTGTCATTGAACTATTTACCCTGACAAAGAGCAATATAAGAATAGTGCCAGCTGGCACACCTTAAAAAATAATTCGGCTTCTATTTAGAGTCTAAATATTATTTTCTAAACTTGTGCTATTTGTTAATTATTTTTTTATTTAAATGAGGTTTGGGCTCTGATATGTTGAGCCTATTTCCTACTGTACATAGTCTAATCAGAGCTCTACTGCCCGTTCGAGAGTAATTCATAAATGATGTTTATAATAATGAAATGAGATGCACTAAATCGTGCTTTAAAATTAATCTACAATTCATTTCAAACCCGCGGCTCGCAGTTTCACTTTACAAAAGGCAGCGTTTTGATCAAAAGGTGATAAGCGCATGTGATTTATCGATTAAATTGCAGACATATTGCATTGATGGATGGATGTTGTTGATAAATATTTAAAATGAAAATTAAATAGCTGTCCATCTTTTTGGTTTATTATACACTTCTGCACCACTTATTATAATAAATAGGTTTAAATGGTAGTAAAGGTACCATAGCAATAATTTGGACATGTTCACCCATGAGGTAAACATATGTGGCATTTAACATTTAATAGCATTCGCTAGTTATCAAGTTGATATACAGGTCAATCTGCATTTGAAAATAATCAGTAAATTCGTGAATTAAGAATTTAATTAAACACAAATATCCTTAATGTGTTAAAATGTTGAATTTTTATTTAAAAGCCATATATATATATATATATGTGTGTGTGTGTGTGTGTGTGTGTGTGTGTGTGTGTGTGTGTGTGTGTGTGTGTGATAACGTGCAATTTTAATTCAAATCCAACATTTTAATGGTTTGTGATCCGTGCATGGGCGTCAACTTACACGTTCTGTATAATATTCCATTGATATTCATATTGCCGCTGTTTTAGAGCCCTTTACTAAAGCATTCGCTAGTTATCAAGTTGATATACATGTCATTCTGCATTTGAAAATAATCTGTAAATTCGTGAATTACACTCAAAACTATCAACTCCAACTATGAAGTCTGATTTCATTTGTTAGGGAAATAAAATTTAGGCAGAGACATCCGCTCTGTCTTGTTAATTCATCTAAAAAACCCCAACAGTATTTGCCAATAGCGCACCCAGTTGGATAAATTCACACTTATCGTGAATGAAAGGTGAGAAGAGATTCAGCAGAATCTTTTGACACTGTGCTTGCTCTGAAAGACTATATTCGACAAGAATATAGAGAATGAGAATTCTATTTATAATAAGATAATTAATTGAATAATTATATTATATCAAATACGGTCTTTATCTAAAAGCCAGACCAAAGTTCTCATTCACAGCTGAAGTAGTTAAATATGCTTATACTGTAGATACGTAGGTTATATTTTAAAAGTACAATTACAATGAAAAGCATTTTACACATGAGTGCCCAAATGTAAATCAAATGCAATTATTAATTTATTGTGTATATTTAACTTCATTCAACCGTTTAAGTTACATGAAAAAATAACGTGCCTACCAGCCTACTATTATTTTCTGTTCGAATATAAAGATATATACGCGTGTGCAAAAAGACGAAGTACAACAAAGAATACAAAAGTGTATATTTTTTAACAAAGTTAGCCTAAACAACATTGTCTCCAATTCTGAAGCAAACATTATTTTGTTTTTGTTTTAGTTTTCTCGCTGAATACATCGCGCTCCGAGGTGAACACCCGCAGACCCTCAGTTACTGTAATCCCTTTTCTCACTTTTTTCGCTGCTACCGCACGGAGTTCTGAACAGCTACCGGCGCGACCATTTATTCACACGGTTGCCAGACAGACTAAGCGCGCTGTTAAAAGACGGAGGCAAAGCCAAGGCACGCAACAGTTCACTGCGCGCTGAGTTTACTAGTGCAAAAACACACACCCCGCCTTTCTCAAATAAATAAGGGCATAAGCTCCGAGAGGATACAAGTTTTTGCTTTAGTTTCCAGAGCCCGTCCGTTCTCGTGTAGAGAGGGCAGAGCTCTGTTTATTTTGTGTTTTCAGTTTCCTTTTGTTTCCGTTTAAATTCTTAATTAATAATCCCACGCCATCTCCCAACGGAAAGGTCTTTCCGTGCGCATCACAAGCACTCTCACGTACTCCTACTTTGTTTACCTATCTAAAGTCCTGCGTAGGTAACATTTTAAAAGTACAATTGCAAGTAAATTACAAACTGCATGTAATGTAAAATATGAATAAAACAGTATTAGATACACATATATGATATGGTAGTATATACAATGAAAAAGCTATTTACAGTGCTCAAATGTAAAGCAAACGCAATTATTAATTTATTGTGTATATTTAACTTCATTGAGGCGTTTAAAAATAAATAACGTGCCTAACAACCCACTATTATTTTCTGTTCAAATTTAAAGATGCACACGCGTGTGCAAAAAGACAAAAGTACAACAAAGAATACGAAAGTGTATAATCTTTAATAAAGTTAGCCTAAAACAATATTGTCTCCAATGCTTAAGCAAACATGATTTTGTTTTTGTTTTACTCTATTCTCGCAATACAACGCGCTCCGAGGTGAACACATGCAGACCCCCAGTTCCTGTAATCCCTCTTCTCACCTTTCATTCATGATAGGTGTGAAGTTATCAAACCGGGTTCACTGATGGCAGAATTGAGGGATTTAAAAATAATTAACAAGCAAAACAAAAACGTCTCTCAAACGTCTCTGCCTAAAATGTATTTCGCCAGCAAAACATAAGCATTGATAGAAACAAATAAAATGTTTAATGGTATCAATTAAATCAGACTTCATAGTTGGATTTGATACTTTGAGTGTAATTCATACATTTACTGAATACATTCAGATTTTGTAAAATAACGAAACCAGTTTCCTTCCTGGACCGTTTGTCCACATCACAATGAACTGTAGCTCAGCACGTCTGCTTTCTTTGTTTTAATCTGTAATATTTAAGTGAAATACATTTTGCGTATATGTTTAAATATTCCTTTTTATTTATGGACAGATGTAGTATGTTTGATCTGCATTATTGCAAGAGGTGATTACTTTCTGGAGGAGAATATCTGCACGTTTTGTAAAGTGAAAATACAAACCGCGGGTTCATGCACGCCGATGAACAGCTTTATTTCAGTCATAAATCCACAATCACATTCCAGCTATTATTTCCAGCCGTGGTCAAATAATGGATGAAATAATTATTCAATGCTGGACATAAACAGCAAAAAAGCCAGATGATTATTTTTATAAAAAGCCCAAAGCACTTCTGATGGTGCTCGACACATTTTTACGTTTTAACATTTAAAGACAGGTTGCATATTCATGAAGCAGGACATTCGCATAAATACTGTATATGTGCGTGCATCTCATAGGTGTGTGTGCACGGAGAGTTTATGCGTATATGTGCTCATGTCTCATAGGTGTGTGTGCGTGGAGTTTGTGTACATGTGCGTGCGTCTCATAGGTGTGTGCGCGCATTTCATATGTAGTTGTGTGAGCAGTTAGTAGTATATATAGATGTGTGACTGTTTCATATATGTGTATGCAAGTGTTTCACTTATGTGTGCATGAGTGAAGTGTGATTTAAGCCCTATACGGCGCCTCATAATTTAGGGCATCTCTTTTCATAATTATGAACATAATATGAAGCACATATACGCACATTCATCATAAAATATTATTATTGTAAAACAAAATTAAATTCATGTTTGCTTCAACAATAAAATATTGTTTTAGGCTAACTAATTATACACAATTCTTCGTTGTACTTCATCTGGCTTTTAGATAAGTCCGTCCATGCGCCATCTGGCGGATATTCAGTTAAGCACAACACATTTATTTAAATTCCATAATGTTGCTTGAGGGATCTCGCGCCATGTCGCACGCCAAATTGCGGGATCTCGCGGGAAAAAGCGCGCATTCTTAATGGCCAGATCTGTATCGATGAATTTCTACACTTACTCATATATAAAAAAAATTATAATAAAAAAAAAATCAGATAAGTGACAGAGACAATTCAAATTATTAGAGGGACAAAAATAAAGTAACATGAAAATAAATATAATAACAATTTCTAATTACCCTTTATGCACTCAGGGTCTGCATCTGCAAAAGTCATCTTTAATTCCTCCAGCAGATATGTCATCACCGCCTGATCATGATGTAAACTTTTCTGTGTGGAAAGAGAGTCGTGTCATTAATTACATTTAAAATGATTATGTAAAACCCCATACATAGCAGGTAAAGAAACAACATTCTTACCCAGTTTGTGGATTGTATCCATGTGGGTTGTTTTCTGAATTATGGGGGCTCCTTACAGCTTTCTGTAATGTTGAATTAAAAACGCTTTAATACATACATTTTTAAACATTGTATAATTTTGACGTGACAAACTGTTAAATAAGCTGGAAACTTCTCTCATCAAACGTGCGCTCAAGTGCATTAAGACACTGGATAGTTTCTTTGAGAAGAGCAGTGTGTGCAGCTTGCTTCTCCTTCAAACCCTCAAGCTGAAGAGACAAAGGCACACCATGGCCAATCCCCCCACCCGGCTATGATAAGAAGTACAGAACCTCTTTCTGCTGGTTATTAAAATACAAAAGGCCTTTACACCTCACAGCCATCACCTCTCACTGCTAGCTGATTTCCATATACATCCACATACATGAGTTATCTGGTCATTTCACAAAATTTCCTTTTGCATTCTCCCTTTCCAAGCACACTCTGCCTCCTACATCTGGCAAACTTAAAGTTTAGCGTTGGCAAAAATAAAATAAAATGTGGGGAAAAAAGCAAGCTAATACAAAATTCAACCTATATGTGTATGTGAAAAAGGTGAGAAGCGATGAGAGCACCCTTTTGAGGTGTCTTCAGGACGTGTGTTGCTCCACTAGCCCCTCGGTGTGGGCTAGGAGATCTTTTGAGGTAGTGGTCGATTAGCTCAAGCAGTCAGAGTCGTCTGCAGTGCCTTTTTCACACGGCTGGCGTGAATCCACTGTGGCTGTGAGTCCGTGAGAACAGCTGTGCGAGTCACTGCAATTACAGTTGTAGGTGTACTGTAGGCAGCGTCCCCTCCTTCCTGGGATATAAACTTTTCACCAGCACTGTATCACCTGGGATGAAAGAGTGAGTAGGCTTGTCTGTAGGCAGAGGGAGAGAAGCAGAGACATTACCATGAACACTGTTTAGTTTTTCAATGAGTGCTTGCGTATAATTACAGACAATCACGTCCAGATCACCTGTAAGAGAAACACCGGGGTTACCTTTTACCCAGGGGGTGGGGAATGGTCATCCCATTATAATCTCAAATGGTGAGAGTTTGGTTGTAGAACTGGGTGACATTCTAATTTCACAAAGCACAGACGGTAACTGGTCAACGCAGTTCTTACCTGTATCCATCATGGCTTTGGTCAACCTACCTTTGATTATTCTGTTCATCCTTTCTACCACACCAGAACTTTGGGGATGGTAGGGGATGTGAAATTTCTAATCAATGCTTAAAAATTTACATTGGCAAGGCATCAGGTTTAACATGTTGTCCTTGTGTATTTGCATGAGCACAGATCAAACAAGAATCTAATAGCACAAGTGTAGCCTGCTTGATATTGCGAATGCAGAATCTGTCCTCAATCATACGGATTACCCCCTGTTTTGAGACCATGTGACATACCATGAAAATGACGCACTAATAACGGGAGGACAGATGCTGGAGGAGCTATGCGGCCTGTCTTGTCACGAATTAGCATTTCGACACCAGGTGAACACTTACGGGAAGACCAAAAATGTAGATCTTCGGGTGAAGAATGGGTTTGCAAGAAGGCTAGGTCAATGCCAGATGACAAACTTGGGACAGAGACATGGGACGTCAAAGAGAATACTGTATCCCTACAAACATGTGGGGACAAAGGGACTTCTTTAGCAGCCCACTTGGCAACTTCATCAGCTAAACAATTACCTAAAACCTCTTCAGATTCACCAGATGCATGACCTTTGACCTTCACTATAGCTAACTGCGATGGGAGCAAATTAGCCTGTAAAAAAATCAGTTACAAGAGTAGCATGTGAAATAGGCTTTCCATCAGCTGATTTAAAACCTCGCGAATCCCAAATCTTGCCAAAATCGTGTGTGACACCATAAGCATAATGTGAATCCGTAAAGATAGTAACAGGTTGATTTTAAATAGAAGACATGCGTGAGTAAGAGCGGTAAGTTCAGCAGCTTGTGCTGAAAGAAAAGGCAACGAATAAGCTTCTAATACAATTTTGGGCAGTTGACAGACACAATAGTTGCAATATGTCACATTATCATTAGGCCTAGAATAAGAGCCATCAACATAAATGTGTGCGCCATGCTCTAAAGGAGTGGAAGCTAAATCGGAGCGTACTGATGAGTTAGTGGTGATCTCATGTAAACAATCATGATCAGACCAGTCTGGTTGGGTCTGATCAGGGCCAAAAAGTGTCATAAGACGGTGTAAGAGTGCAGCTGGAGTGTTGGGTGTAGATATTGGTTTAATAATTAGATTATGTGTGGCACAAAGAATAGCTTCGTATCCTGACCGACGTTGAGCTGTCATGTGCTGTGTTTGAATATTATTAGAGATTGTTATAACTTGGTGAGATGAGTGTAATACTAAGGGGTATGAGAGAATAATTTTTTCAGCATCCGTGACAATGACAGCAGAGGCTGCCACAGCTCGCAGACAAGCAGGAAGTCCTGATGCTACAGGATCTAGGGTTTTAGATAAATAGGGCAGTAAGACCCGTCATGCTCTTGGGATAAGACCCCCGCTGCGACACCCCCGCCTTCAGGGACATATAGGTGAAATGGCTTGCCATAATCAGGTAGACCCAATGCTGGAGCTGAACTTAGAGATTGCTTGAGGTAACAAAAACAGTCCTTCATCTCAGTTGTCCACATGATTTTGTCTGAATGAGTGGAGGAGCATGACTGGCGCAATATCTTGTCATAGTAGGAACAGTCAGGAATGAACTGCCTAAAATAGTTTATAAGTCCAAGAAAGCTCATCATCACTTGCTTCGTGGCAGGTGGACGAATCTCGACAACAGATCATATGCGATCAGCAGATAAGGTTCTTTGTCCCTGGGCGATTGTGAATCCCAGATAGGAGACCAAAACTTAAAACATTGACACCGGTAAGCAGAATTGAAGCTTAGTGAGTGAAGCCTTGAATCCAACATCAGCCTGATGTGTCAGCATGCGCAGTGAATGTTTGCGACACAAGTCCTCAGTTTCAGCTGAGAGGAGGATTTCGTCTGCGTATAACAGAAGGTGGACTTTCTCAGGCAGGGTCAGGGAAGCCATGGCATCTCTTACAACAGAGGAGAACACAGCTGGAGAGTCTATAAACCCTTGAGGAAGACGAGTCCAGGTCAGTTGTCAACTATTGTAAAATATGAATGATTTGGAGGTATTGACATCAAAATGGACGGGGCATCTGGAACGATAGGACTGGCACGAATTACAATATCATTAATTTTGCGCAAATCTTGGGTAAATCTCCATCCTTTTCCACCTGCCTTTTATATAGGATTAACAGGTGTATTGTATGAAGATCGGGCAGGAACTAGGACACCTTGTTGTATTAATGATAAAATAAATTTTTCAATACCTGCCTCTTTATCTGGTGAAAGAGGGTGTTGTTTACAATACAAAGGTGTCAATGTTTTAAGTTTTGCTGTGCATGGTGTAGTACAAACTGTACCCACTTCATTAGCATGAGTAGACCACAACCTCGGAGGTACAGAAGACAAGTACGATGGGATGACAATAGATTCATCAGTAGAATCAACCTGTGGTTTATGAGGGATCTTTAAAACGGTTTTGCCCTCTACATAAATATTGGAAATTGGTAAAGTTGCTGCTTAAGTTTTTATAATAGCAATTTGCATATACTCCAGAATGTTATGAAGAGTGATCAGATGAATTGCATACTCCTTCTTTGCCATAAAAATTAACTTAATCCCGAAAAAACTTTCCACTGCATTTCATTGTTGTCATTAAAGGACCTGCTGAGATCATTTTAGTAATCATCTTGTTAACTCAGGTGAGAATGTTGACGAGCACAAGTGGCAGGTGTGAGCGCATCTGCACGCACAGTCAGGCGAAGACTTTTGGAAGATGGCCTGGTGTCAAGAAGGGCAGCAAAGAAGCCACTTCTCTCCCAAAAAAACATCAGGGACAGATTGATCTTCTGCAAAAAGTATGGCGAATGGACTGCTGAGGACTGGGGCAAAGTCGTATTCTCGGATGAAGCCTCTTTCCGATTGTTTGGGGCATCTGGAAAAGGGCTTGTCCGGAGAAGAAAAGGTGAGCGCTACCATCAGTCCTGTGTCATGCCAACAGTAAAGCATCCTAAGACCATTCATGTGTGGGATTGCTTCTCATCCAAGGGAGTGGGCTCACTCACAATTTTGCCCAAAAACACAGCCATGAATAAATAATGGTACCAAAACAGCCTTCAACAGCAATTTCTTCCAACAATCAAACAACAGTATGGTGAAGAACAATGCATTTTCCAGCATGATGGAGCACCGTGCCATAAGGAAAAAGTGATAACTAAGTGGCTTGGGGACCAAAACATTAAAATTTTGGGTCCATGGCCTGGAAACTCCCCAGATCTTAATCCCATTGAGAACTTGTGGTCAATCCTCAAGAGGCGGGTGGAAAAACAAAAACCCACTAATTCTGACAAACTCCAAGAAGTGATTATGAAAGAATGGGTTGCTATCAGTCAGGATTTGGCCCAGAAGTTGATTGAGAGCAGCCCAGTCGAATTGCAGAGGTCCTGAAAAATAAGGGCCAACACTGCAAATACTGACTCTTTGCATAAATGTCATGTAATTGTCGATAAAATCCTTTGAAACGTATGAAGTGCTTGTAATTATATTTCAGTACATCACAGAAACAACTGAAACAAAGATCTAAAAGCAGTTTAGCAGCAAACTTTGTTAAAACTAATATTTGTGTCATTCTCAAAACTTTTGGCCACGACTGTACATCTCGGCATAGTAAATTGAACGGAGATGAAGGTATCACAACAAATCGATGATGGAAATGCAAATTTGGATCATCTAGACTAGTTACAGGAAGTTGAAAATTTTTAGGGCATGAAATTGGGACCCCATCAATCCCTACAGAGCTGATAGTGGATGCTGAAATAGGGCTGTGGTACTGAGAACCACTAAAAGAAGAGCATGTAGCTCCAGTGTCTCCCATGAAAGGATAAGGAGTACCATTGATAAGAAGTACAACATACTCACTGTGGGGTTCCTGCTCTGCGGGTAGCCCTATGGGCAAAATTCCCACTGTGTTTTAACAGGTTTAGGCCTGGTTAGGCCCATGGTACCATAGAATGGTTATGTCTCTTCTACTTCGCAGGCTTACCACCGGTCTGATGCATTTGGTAAGCCTGCGAAGTAGAAGAGACATAACCATTCTCCATATCTTTTTTCCTTGTCTACATTCACATGCCCAATGTCCTTTTGCTTTGCAGTGATTGCATATTGTCTCTTTGCACGGACATTCCTCGTGTCCTAGTTTATTACAGCATTTGCACTTGACATGTCGGCATTTGTTAGATTGTTGTGAACCATAATCATAAACAGCGGCAAGAGTTTGATTAGCAGGTGGCGATAAATGCACTTGCAGCATCCAGATCGCGCACCATCCGTCCCAGGAGTTGTATGTCAGATTCATTTCCGGTTCCTGCTAGAGAAATTTTAAGAGTTTTGGCAGAATCAGTGTTCATATTATTAACAAACATAGTTCAGACCATGCAATTTTAAACCTATTAAAAAGGGCAGTTGCTGATTCACCTGGTTCCTGTCTGACAGATGCCACCGGTGAGAGATCACATGATGATTGATATTTCTTTATAAGAAAAGCTTTAAGTTCAGTGAACATGTTATCAACATGTTTGTAATCTACCTATGCATAATAAGCACTCCATGTGTCTCCATTAGCATTAAGAGCAGGAAGAGAGGGCACGTCTTCCTGTAACGAGTAATCAGTTACCTCTGATCCTAGAACGCATGTTAAGATGCACCTGAAATTAGGACCAGTCAACTGTGAATAACGTGTTATACTTTTAAGTTGGTCACAAAACAAGTGAACATCAGATGTTTTAGGAAGACTAGAAACAATGCTGTGGATGTCAGAGAGAGTTGGAGGTGAAATATTCCATTTCTTTTTATTTTTGTTGTTATCGAATAGCTAGGGGGAGCAGAGACAATGGGTGATTCCACCTTAGTAGTGAGTACAGGAAAAGCATGTATGACTGGTTTGGAGTTGGGGGTGAGTTTACACTTATAAATTTTGTCTTTATAATTTTTAGTTTTCACATTTTTAGAGCACTCACTATCCCACTTCAATTTCAAATCACGCCATGTAGTAAAAGCTTTTTTCATATATTGACTGTACCACTGTGGATCACCATAACCTTGATTAATTAAAGGATCAGCAGTGATAATGTCAGCATTGTCAAATGAACCTTCCCTAGGATAAGGTCTCCACTGAGGAGAACCGCCCGTCCATCCAACCAAATTGTTAATAAAAGGTTGAACAAAAATTCCAAATCTTTCCAAATACTCCAATCATTAGGAGTAATAAACTGTTTGGAACGACCAGTTCCCATTTTGTTAGTAAGTTAAATTAGTAAACAAACCAAGCTTATCGAAGTTAAGCAGACACTTTAAGCTTTTTATTTATTTATTTTTTTTTTTTAATTATGGGTAGTGTGACGTTCGAACAGAATAATATTTAAAACTGAAGAATACTATAATTTAAAAGTGTATTATCAAAATGTGCAATAGCTCCGTGAAATATGAATTAAAATTCACGTGCCTCTACACATTTATCAAATACAAATATAGTCAATTAATAAAGCATTCGGCAAAACAATAAACTTTCTACCTTGTTTCTGAGAACAAACCTTGTTTCTCAGAAAAACGAGCCTTGGGTGCGCCTAACCGATCTCGCACGCCTCTATCACAAGGAGAGAATCAACACAAAATCATGCACATCACACGTGTATAACTGCAACTACACGCCGCTCCCTGTTCCAAAGAACACTCTAAGAAATATGATTGTCATCAATTAATTTATTTATTTTCTAACCACGCACCTCTACACCCGGGCCAGCTTATACACAAAGTGCATGCTACAAATGACTCACTAAATTACAAATATTGTAATGCATAAATTACATAAACAACAGAAGTTAGCGAACTTACAACTTTTTAAAACACACCTGAAGGTGTGTGATGATGTAGGTACTCAGTGACGACAGCGCTGTGTATGTTTTTAGCTTATTGCTAACAACATCGGTTCAGTTTCAGTTAAAAACCTAGTTTTATCTATATCTTTCTATATCTATATTTAGTATTATCTATATCTATATGAACCACAATCGTTACAGCCGCTGTGATTTTAATCAAAAATCAACGCGAGTAATGTCAACCACAACACAAGACAAAAACTAATAAACAGGCATTAATTCTTTTTTCCAAAATATACCCCAAACATACGCCAATTTACTGTGTAACTAAACTATAGGTTTAAAAGCTTTTCTGACCAAGGAAGTACAATAGTAAAAATAATGCTTAACTTACCTTCCTGGAGAGAAAAGATTGGACGAGCCTCCAGATTTTAAAGTTATAAAGTTTTGTAGTAGAAGAAGCGAGTCCGCTGTGCTTCGGTAAGCTTTTCTGGCCAGGAGAGACTCAGTCAAACACACACACATTGTATGTCAGAAAGGTCTCTGTTTATTAACAGCAAAAGATGGGGTTTATATATGTTTGACCAAACTCCTGTGCCACTGACATGTTAATACAAAGAACATAAACCATTGTAAATGATCCTGAAGAATCAAAGGAGAGGAAGACAGAGCAGTGTCCGTCCAGAGAAGTATCATAAGATGTTGTCTCGAGTTAGGGGAAGAGGGGGAAGGAGACAGAGAGAGATAGAGAGAGAGACATAAAGAGAGAATGGGAAGGTGAGCGTGGGAGCGTTCACACCTTTAGGAACAGATGCAAGAGGAGACAGGAAGATTCTTTAGGAACTTCTAAAAATTTATTTAAATTAAATTAAATTCTAGCAAAAAAGATTTACCATGTTAATATCAGATCTATGAGGAAGAGAGCAAGAGAGTAGAAATAACTCCTTTACATATAAAATAATTCTAAACCTACTTCTAGGGAATTAATAGAATTGCCTCCAAACCAGGCCAATATGATCACAACACATTCACAACGCAAGATCGCAAAGGAATTTTTATATCTCAAACGGTTCGGCCATGGCGATGCTTTAAAATGATGGCGAATAATTATGAACAAGAAGTGGCTAATAATTTCTGCGTACATTAAGTTATGTAAATCGAACTTGGATTATAAGTAATCAGGAAGCTGATTACATCATATGACAATCATGAGTCTATGTCATTTGCGCCAGCAACTGGCAGCAGGAAGTGTGACACTTTTGGAAATCACTAATATTTTTTCCTTTACTTTCACCTGATTTGGTTCAAAATCATCCAGAATACTGAAAAGACATGGGTGATTTGAAACCATGAAGGCTTTTTTTCTAATTTGAATCATGTTGCTATGGTGATGATTTAACTAAAGAAAAAAAAATCTTATACTGTATCTTACGAGTGGAAAGACCTACGGTTCCAAAATTTTATGGGTGTAGACTGCAACTGATTATGAGGAAGGCCTGAATGCCTGGACCCCGGGCGTGGCACAGGGCCTTTAGAGCGCCCCCTGGAACTTTGTCAAAAGTCTAAACATGGTTTTGGCCTAACTTCTGCAGTACTAAACTATGTCCATTAGATGGAGGTATTTCCCCTTCTGCTACTTTAATATGACTTCATGTTTACAGCTTAAACATGCAGAAATAATACATATAAACAATACAAACAGTGGACATTCTTATAATCTGTTTCATTAGACCCAAACTGCCATTTAGGGTTTCCCATTTAAGTGCACGTGCAAGCACTATAAGGTGCACAGGACAATCTGTTTTCCTAAGGATTATTTTTTTCCACCCTTTTGGACTTTTTGGGGGTCTTAACATGCTCATAAACTCATGAAACTTAGCAGACAGGTTGGAATCTGCTGCCATTCGGATGCCTGAGAGGGGCCCTCACAAAAGATTTTGCTGCCTAGCTCATACACACTTTCATGTAGGCACACGAAACTCGGTACACATTCAGAGCTCATGGAGCCGAACAACATTCGCCCTGCATGTCCTGGGCTCAACTCAACAGGAGGCCGGTTATTTTGAGTCGTTCGCAAAAACGCAAAAAAAAAAAAAAGGGGTTTTATATACTCCTCCTAGGGCCTCCATTGGGCCAATGTGACCTAAAGACATTGAGAATGCAAAATTGTGAAGGGATTTTTGAGATCTCAAACAGGTCAGCCGTGATAATGTCTTAAACTTACACCAAACAATTATTAATAACTTTGTGTGGCATTCTATTGAGTGACATTATATTGCGTGACATGTTCAGTGACATCACATTCAGTGACATCACATTAAGTAACATCATCATAGTGTGATGCTTTTTCTCCAGCATCTGCAGCCTATTGTACACACATAAATATCACAAATCTTAACACTTTCATACTCACATCACACACGCACACACACAGACGCACACACACAAACACACTTATATCACACACACATTACAAATGTTAACACTCACACGCACGAACGCACAGACCCACACACTTGCAGAAACACACACACAGACCTCTCTCACGACGCACACACTCGCACAAACACACTTATCACAATGTTAACACTCTCACACTCACACGTATACACAAACACACTCGTATATCACACATCACAAATTTTAACACTCACATCTCTGTCTCACACGCTTGCACGCAGAAATACATACACCCATACACACTAACAAGTCACACGTTTTACACACCATCATAAATGTTAACACACAGACACACCACACACACAAACATGCACAAATACACTCATCACACACAGACTGACACATCCACACGCCCGCAAACACACACACACACACACACACAAACATGCACAAATACACTCATCACACACAGACTGACACATCCACACGCCCGCAAACACACACACACACAAACATGCACAAATACACTCATCACACACAGACTGACACATCCACACGCCCGCAAACACACACACACACACACACACACACACACACACACACACACACACACACACACACACACATATTTAGGGCCCAAACTGACATTAGCCCTGTATAGTGTGACGTGTGCAAGTTGTGAGATGAGGTCTTAACACACTCAGATAACACATGGGTTGTGCGGTGCGCCCGTGGTGACAGTGGTGCAGGGTGCTTGGGCCTGTTATTGTTGCTTACAACTATATTTTTTTAGGGGCCAAGCACTATGAGGTGCGCAGGACCCTCTTGTTTTCCTAAGGATTATTATTTCCATCAGGATGCCTGAGAGTCACGTGGCCCAGGGCCCCCAGGGCCCCCCACACGAGATTTTGCTGGATAGCTCACACACACATTCACGTAGGCACACGAAACTCTGTACAAATTCAGAGCTCATTGAGCCGAACAACTTTCGCACTGCATGTCCTGGGCTCAACTCAACAAGAGGCCAGTTATTTTGGGTCGTTCACAAAAACGCATTTTTGATATACTCCTCCTAGGGAATTTATATGATCGGGTGAGACATTTCGAATGCAAAACTGCGGAGGGTGTCTTAAACGTAAGCTGAAAAACGATTAATTTCTTTCTTTGTGGCATTATATTGAGTGACATTATATTCAGTGACATCACATTCAGTGACATCACATTCAGTGACATCACATTCAGTGACATCTCATTCAGTAGCATCATAGTGTGATGCTTTTTTTCCAGCATCTGCGGCCTATCGTACACACATACACATCACAAATGTTAACGCTCTCTCACACACATTACACACAGACAAACACACACATTACAAATGTTAACACACACACACACATCTCTCACACACACATTGAGTAACCTCATAGTGTGATGTTTACGCAGAAACAGGGACCCCTCTACTCTGCGTCGTCGTCGTTTTTCAATGGAGATGCGGGGCCTGCCCAATTGCATGGGCTCCTCCTATTCATGGGCTCGTCGTCTCGGGGTGACTTTAAGTGGTGGTGTCCTGGCTGATCTCCGAAAACGAAGACGTGAATTCACTTGGCCCCCCAAATCCATGAGCTCCCGGAGTGAGGAAGGGAGTTCCTGAGAGACTCTTTTTTGTATTTCTGACAAGCCCTCAAAAAATGGTTGCTCAGTGCTTGTTCATTCCATCCACTTGAGAAAGCCAGTGTTCGGCACTTAATGGCATAGTTGTAGGACGTGGTTTATGTTGTATGTGGGGGTCCCTCCTTGACTTCGGAGAGAGCTGGAGCCGTTGAAGCTGGGTCATGATGTCAGCAAGGGCTTGCTTGGTGCTGAGCAGCTCCTGCTCATGAACTCCGAGAAGGGCACCTTGACTCTTCAGCACTGATTTCATGCGGTCAACATCTGCTGGATCCATATCGCTTGCTGGATTATTCTGTCATGGGTCGGGGCGAATAACACACAGTTTGTGCGGTGCCCCCCGGGATGCCGATGGCGCAGGGTGCTTGGGCCCGTCATCGTTGCTTGCAACTATATTTTAATCATTGTTTTCCATAAAGAATCTGAATCATTATCCTTTACCATACTATCGCTTTCAATATTAGTATTAACTCTAGTTGGTCTAGTTAATGGCTGAAAAATTAATTAATTGGGAAAGTCTGGTTGGAGCTGTGTATGGTGGTACTGACTATAACTTGATTTACCATCAGGAATATGATGACCATTAGACATGTTATCCAACTTATCTTTTCCATTTTCCTGCTTATTTTTCTCAACAATTCTTGCACAGATTTTAAGACTTTGTACTTTATTATCATCAGATGATGGGGTTTCCATCCATTCTTCCACTTTCTCTATCTGCAATTGCCCTCCGTCTTTTCCCACAATTACTTTAGGGACTCTCGTGCAATGGTTTAAATCATAGCACATGGTTCTGCCATCCACCTGGACCACTGTTGGAGTAGCTGCTATGATTTTGTAGGGCCCCTCCCTCCTGGCTTCATACCACTTCCTTCTGAACACTCGCAGCAATATTTGGTCTCCCAGAATGATTGAGCATGGAGAAATGTTTCCCTCCTCATTGGCCTCCTTGCTTTTTCCTGCACATAGATTGCCTTATGGCAGTTGTTCTAGTGGAGGCCCTTTTTAGGGGTACCTTAGCATGTACCTTTTGCCTTGAACTTGCTTTAACATATCTACATAATCCATCAATAAGTGATTAAATGGCCCTTGTCGTAGTACAGGTATATGATCTACTGTACAGGTGTCCCTGTTCCGAACACTATATTTGGCTCTCTCTCATTCAACAGTGACACCCATTTAGGCTAAATGAACTTACACTGATAACTGACCAATACTCTTTTTTATTTAAGTGTCTATTACATCATTTTGATCTTGGAGCTAGAACCAGTTTAAATATAAGCATGCCATGGCAAGGAAGTTTATGCTCCTAGACCCAAAAAGCTGGATCATTAAGTTATTACTGATCAGTCAATCTTTAAGTTGAGCATAAACTGCACCAAATATAGATACACAGTGACTTCAGTTTTCCAGGAAAACAATAGAAATATTCAAACTTCAAACTTCACAATTGAAATTTTTTAGGATATGAGAATTTTTATACCAACTTGAAACCATAGTTTCACTCTTTTTGGACTCATTCTGGCAGATGAGCTTTCTTTAATGACAAAACCTGATATATAGCAAACTTGTGTATCAAAGTACTCGTAAATCAAAGATTTTCCCATAAGAAATATTGGAAACTCAAATTATCCGTTCCACAGCCCCAAAAATAAATACATAAAAATAATTAATACAACATATAAAGTAAAAATAAAACAAATTAACCTGCACTTTACCTTAAAAAAAAAAGTCTAAATAAATCCTGTCAGAAAGTGTTTCCCGATAAAATGTTTCCCGACAAAGTGTTTCCGTTTGCGCGCTCACACTGTTTATGTGCGTGTGTATAAAGCTAAAGTAAGAGCACAGTAGGAATGAGAACCTCCTCTCTCCCTGTTCTCATCTTACACAGTAACCCACTCTTATTTGAGTTTCACACACACGCGCGAACACACACATACAAACACACACACTGCCTTATTGGGGAAAATTAACAAAGAACATCTCTAATAACACTTGAATGAGCGTACACTAACTGTTTACTAACCAAACCCTTGGTTTACTAATGGTTTACTAACCGTTAGTTAGTAACTGGTTTCAGTTAGTAACTGGTTCACACTTCAGTTAGTAACTGGTGTGTGCGCGCATGTGCGTGTGTGTGTGAAGACTTTAAAGATTCGATTCACCTCTGACCAAGAGCAGAAACCTACCTAATAATGGTAAAGAATGCAGCAGTCATTCTTGTCTACAATATGAAATCCTACAATGTCCTGTAATTTCTGACACCACATCGTTGACCTTACTGCTTTACTTTGCTTATGTAGTTGTTTTTAATATTAAGCTTACTTAAAATTGCATGCAGTCCTATAAAATCATACGACACCCAGCAGCGCCAAACAAATATTTTTCCTATTATTACTTGCCAGGCATCTCATATTATTTATACAATAGTGAATCCTTTCTCAAGCATCCCTCAATCGGATTCCTACTTCAATATCAGTATTTTATCATTATCAAAATGATCAAAAAAAGCCAAACTGGAGAGAGGATAAAACTGTTTTGAAAGAAAGTGAAACTGGAGAGAGGATGTTTTGCCTGCAGAGGAGGTAGTGAAATGTAAAGAAATAATTAAAAGATAAGAATGAGTGTAGGCCAATTAAGGAAAGCATCAATACCCCCTGTCAGTTTGCTCCACAAACCCCCCCTCCCCCCACTTAAATAATTTAATATAAATACCTAAAATGTATATATAAATATGATTATTTTAATGTGTGCACCATAGATGATGTCCACAACTCTATGAATGCAGTTTGTTTGTTTTTTTCACAGATTTCATGCTGCTTGGTGGGTATGCACACATGATGCTGTAAAGTTTGGTTTATTATTTTCATCATTCTGACAGCACATCTTCGCTGTTTCCAAAAAAATGAACAATAGCAGTCACCTGCGGAGACAGCATACAAAATGCTTATTGATTAACCAGTTGCTTACCACACGAGACAACACATTGACAGCAAGCGACAGAGCTCATAAACGTGTCGAGCCCAAACTTTATATACTGATATGTATTTATTCTTTACTTTCTTCTCTGCTTGTGGGATCTGGTTGTGGGATCTCGGCATGGCGCACGCAGAATTGCGGGATCTCGTGGGAAAAAGTGTGCATTCTTAAATGGCTAGATCTGTAAATACCTTTGCCTTGCAAGTCCTATTCAGTTACAACACCATTAGAGCTCTCCTACATTTTGGTGGCAATAGGATTTCCTATTTTTAAAAATGTTCATGAATTGCTCTTACTCCTACTCCTAAAAGTAGGACCAAAATTGCATCACTTTGATAATTTTTGGTCCCTTTCAGGAGATCAAAGGCTGTAGACATGTCCTCTCTAATCAATACAAGGGCATAAAGATTTGTCCTTTTTTTGACAAAGAAGAACACAGTGTCGCCGGGACAAATTATTCCTTAAGCGAGTAACTCAGAGATTTACTGGTCCATTGCCTCTCTCTGGGGAAAGTGAGTAGAGACTGCCCTTAGGAGAGGTTGTGCCCAGAAAGAGACCAAGAAGTGAAACATATCAGGAAACACAACAGAAGAACTACAGTTTAACAACAGACATAGCACATACGGTTTAAATAAGGCAAATAATCAAGAACAAACAGGACACACCTGAGAATAATTGACATGAAATGGAATTCAAGATGGTGTCCGTGAATTCGGCTGCTGTCACAACTGCTTCCACCTAAGGTTTTTGTTTTGTAAGTTAACTTCCTAGAATTTTAAGCCTTTCTGTTTATTGTGAATTGTTTCGAAAGGCTGGTCAGAGATTTCACCATCTCTCATCTCTCAACATCTCTCCAGATTCCGATTTGTAGCAGACATTCGCTAACAAAATTTGGCGACAGCATCTCGCCTGCTGTGCGAGGGACCGTCTGTAAATTACTCTCTGACTGAAATACGATAATATTCATATTATAGAAGAAAGAAATGAATAAATGTTACTGTTAATGTCACTGTCATGGGTGTAACGCTTAAAATGTGTGACGACCTTTTCTGCAGAGGGCACAACGTTTTTTATTCAATATTATCAATTTGCATATTTATTAATCTTTTTTTTTTTACATATTAATTATTTAATTTCAATAACTTACAGGTCATGTGACCTATTGCCTCAAAATATATTCTAGAGTGTCTGGCCACCTGTCCTGCAGAGGGGACAACCTTTTTTATTCAACACTTGCACACTGCGCATTTATTAACAAATTTTATTGAAATATTCATTATTTAATTTCAATAACTTCCAGGTCATGTGACATATTGTTTCAAATTCTATTCTAAAATGTTTGGCCACTTGTTCTGCAGAGGGTACAACCTTTTTTATTGAATATTATTACTATGCGGAAAGCCAGAGTTTGATTCCCAGCAAGTGCTTAACCCCAGGCACTGAATGCAGTGCTGTTTCCAAACCTGGAGAAAATGGAAGGGTTGCGTCAGGAAGGGTATCCGGCATAAAACCTGTGCCAAGCTTGTATGTGTGAATGGAATGGTCCGCTGTGGTGACCCCCTGCCTGGAGCAGCCAAAAGACAGAGCAGCCAAGAGACAAAAGACAACAGTGTGATGTCACTCAACATGTCGTCACTCAGTGTGACTTGCACAGAAATTTATTAACCACTTTTCAAGGCATCGTCAAGGCTGACCCATCTGAGATATCAAAAATCCTTCCACAATTTTGCCTCTTTCTTGAGATCACATGGGCCCAGTTTGGTGGCGATCGTAAGAATTCTCTAGGAGTAGTATATCAAATTCCATTGGGTGCATTTTGCAAATGACCCAAAATAACTGATTTCCTGTAAAATAGAGCCTATGACATGCAATGCAAAAGTTGTTTAGCGCTAAATGTGTACAAAGTTTTGCATGTGTACATGCAAATATGCATGACGTATGGAGCAAAATCTTGTGTCAGGGTCCCGGGCATGGCATCCTAATGGCAATATTTCCAAACTGTCTGCTGATTTTTATGACTTTTAGAGCATGTTAAGGCTGCCAAAAAGCCAGTGATGGTGGAAAAAAATCCTTAGAAAAACAGAGGGGGGCCCTTCATAGATTATAAGATAACTACATATGTTTCTTTTTTATTTCATAAACAAAATGGCATTTCAGACTGAAGATAGATGACAATGTAGATTCAAGGATGGCTTTATGACCCAAAAGCCATCATAGGCTAAAAAACGATTTTGAGCCACCATGTCACATGACCAGAAAGTTATTGAATTTAAATAAATAATATTTTAATCAAAAGTCTTAATTAATATGCAAATGCTAGTAATTAATAAAAAAAACGTTCTTGTGCTGAAAGGTCACATGACTTTAGAGTTATTGAAATAAGATTATTAATATATTTTATATATATATATTAATAAATATGCAAAAACATAACATTAAATAAAAAAAATTATTGTGCCCTCTGCAGGGCAAGTGACCACACATTCGAGAATAGAATGTGAAGCAATAGGTCACATGAACTGGAAGTTATTGAAATAAAATCATTAATATTTCAATAAAAATAGTTAATAAATGCGCAAAGTGCTAGTGTTGAATAAAAAAGATTGTGCCCTAGAATAGATTTTAAGGCAATAGGTCACATGACCTGAACATTATTGAAATAAAATAAATAAAATGTCTATTAAAAAATTATTAATAAATATGTAAAGTGCAAATATTGAATAAAAAATTTTGTGCCCTCTGCAGAACATGTGGTCACACATTTTAGAATATTTTTTGAGGCAATAGGTCACATAACCTGTAAGTTATTGAAATAAAATAAATAAAAGTTTAAGAAAATTATTAATAAATATGCAAAGTGATCATATTTGATAAAAAGATTGTGCCCTCTGCAGAACAGGGGGTCACACATTTCAGAACAGATTAATATATGTCCAATGACCAATATGTCACATGACCTGGAAGTTATTGAAATAAAATAGTTCATATTTCAATAAAAATTATTCATAAATGTGCAAACTCCTAGTGTTGAATAAAAAAAGGTTGTGTCCTCTGCGGTACAGGTTGCCACACATTGTAGAATAGATTTTGAGGCAGTAGATCACATTACCTGGATGTTATAGAAATAAAATAATTTATATTTTAATTAAAATTATTCATAAATATGCAAAGTGATAATATTAAATAAAAAGTGTTGTGCCCTCTGCCGAACAGGTGGTCACACATTTTAAAAATTGTACACAACAGTGACATTAACAGTAACATTAATTTCTTTTTTTTATATAATATGAATATAGTTAGAGAATGTCCGCCACAAAACGGAATCTGGAGCCCGGAGCGCGAATATCCAATGTCCAACTTCAAACTAACTTCACTGCGCACAAGGCATTATTTTAGCCAGTTGTAGCTAACATGCTTGTGCTAAATAACATTACCGATAGCAGTGTCATAATCTAACCAAAACTCAGCCAAATATATAATAGCAACCATAATTTAAAGTTATCCAAAACAAGGTGAAATACATTAGAACATTTACAAACACCAGTAAACTGCATAAGGCATTAGCTCAGCCACCGGGAAATAACATGTTTGTGCTAAGCTACATAAGGCAGCATGTTAGCATAATTAACATGCTAACCTAAACCATGTAAGTGACATTGAAAGATAAAGTTTCACATAAGCTGGCATAAGCTAGCCGAAGTGAGCAAAAATATAATATTAGCTTTATATTATCAGAATAAGAATTATATAAGACTTAATAACTTACCCATTGTCATAACAGCTTGTTTGAAAATCCTCTGCTGGATCTATTCACTCTTCAAAATGCTCCCAAGTTGTAATCTTCTTCTGAGGAAAAGGTACATTCTTCCTCACTGTCCAGAACATTCTGAAGAGTTTCCTCAGCTGTGTAGCACGTGCCATCTTCCAAACGCGCAGAAAACTCACTGAATCTATGTGGAAACTCTGTGTGTTCAAGCCGGGCTATGCGGTTTTTAAGCCAGGGGACGGGTCTTGTCTGTAGCTTACCCAGACTGTTTTCCCTGTGAATAGCGTGTGGGCGTGTCCTGCCTCAGGTCATCATCGGATAATGAAGTGCGACAGAATTTCTTTGCCTCTGGTTTCACACGGATTACATAAACTGAGAGTTTGTTGATAATGTAACTTGTATCATTTAAAAGTAGACCCTTTACTCTTTCTGTAGATATGTTTCTCATGTCTGTGTGTGCAGTATCCACGGAGATTAAGACGGCTGAATGCACACCTGTTTATTAACTTAAATTTTACAAAAGCACAACGTTTTGTGGATATGTGGAGTGTTCATCAATAAAAGTAGACCCTTTACAGATTCAAATGATGTAATACACTTATATGTAGGATCAAAAATGACAGAGCATTTTAAATTCTTTTCATGGTTACCAGAAAAAAATGCAAGTGGACCCGCCAGCGGGTCCACCGACTCCTTAAATACCTTGTCATTCACCTAAGGGGATTCCCCTCACATGTCACTTCTGGGTATGCTCCAGTCTCCACTGCATAATAAGGAATTGCCCCTTTCATTCTGGAGACCTTTCACACACTACCTCTAACAAGAGAATCTCTGCATTGCTTCTTTGCACTTGAACTCTTGACTTCACTGTACTAATAAGTCTCCTGAAAAAGACTGTCTGCGCTATCAGGTTTCATTCTGTTCTGTTTTGTCCATGCACTTTACCCTTTTATATCCTAATAAATTGCACATTCTGTGTAATTTATCCTTTTATATATATATATTTTTTTCCAAAGTCACACGAAATTCAAAACTAAATTGACATAATATTGTAACGGTTGGATAAATAACCTGGTTACACTAAAAGGATCTTTAAACCCAACAAAAAATGTGCACCAAAACAAATAACAAAATAAATAAATAAATAATAATAATATTTACAAAATATATACAATGAGTAAGTGAGTGAAATGATTGTCCAAAATATAGGTCATTTTTGGTTATTTGTGAATGAGTGAGTGTGTGGTGGGAGAGCAGAATCTGCCTCACCGGAAGCGATGGTAACAATCCGGGAGCACAATTTTAGAGCTGGAGCCTGAAGGGTGAAATTCTGAAATCAGGGAATATCCTTAAAGAATATCCTTCTTAATCCAAAACAATTGTCTAAGCCCCCATATATATACAGTGCCTTGTGAAAGTATTCGGCCCCCTTGAACTTTGTGACCTTTTGCCACATTTCAGGCTTCAAACATAAAGATATAAAACTGTAATTTTTTGTGAAGAATCAACAACAAGTGGGACACAATCATGAAGTGGAACGAAATTTATTGGATATTTCAAACTTTTTTAACAAATAAAAAAGGGAAAAAATTGGGCGTGCAAAATTATTCAGCCCCCTTAAGTTAATACTTTGTAGCGCCACCTTTTGCTGCGATTACAGCTATAAGTCGCTTGGGGTATGTCTCTATCAGTTTTGCACATTGAGAAACTGAAATTTTTGCCCATTCCTCCTTGCAAAACAGCTCAAGCTCAGTGAGGTTGAATGGAGAGCGTTTGTGAACAGCAGTTTTCAGTTCTTTCCACAGATTCTTGATTGGATTAAGGTCTGGACTTTGACTTGGCCATTCTAAGACCTGGATATGTTTATTTGTGAACCATTCCATTGTAGATTTTGCTTTATGTTTTGGATCACTGTCTTGTTGGAAGACAAATCTCCGTCTCAGTCTCGGGTCTTTTGCAGACTCCATCAGGTTTTCTTCCAGAATGGTCCTGTATTTGGCTCCATCCATCTTCCCTGTCCCTGCTGAAGAAAAGCAGGCCCAAACCATGATGCTGCCACACCATGTTTGACAGTGGGGATGGTGTGTTCAGGGTGATGAGCTGTATTGCTTTTACGGCAAACATAACGCTTTGCATTGTTGCCAAAAAGTTCGATTTTGGTCTCATGGATATCTTTAAGAAATGGCTTTCTTCTTGCCACTCTTCCATGAAGGCCAGATTTGTACAGTATACGACTGATTGTTGTCCTATGGACAGAGTCTCCCACCTCAGCTGTAGATCTGTGCAGTTTATCCAGAGTGATCATGGGCCTCTTGGCTGCATCTCTGATCAGTCTTCTCCTTGTATGAGCTGAAAGTTTAGAAGGACGGCCAGGTCTTGGTAGATTTGCAGTGGTCTGATACTCCTTCCATTTCAATATTATCGCACAGTGCTCCTTGGGATGTTTAGAGCTTGGGAAATCTTTTTGTATCCAAATCCGGCTTTAAACTTCTCCACAACAGTATCTCGGACCTGCCTGGTGTGTTCCTTGTTCTTCATGGTGCTCTCTGCGCTTTAAACGGACCTCTGAGACTATCACAGTGCAGGTGCATTTATACGGAGACTTGATTACACACAGGTGGATTCTATTTATCATCATTAGTCATTTGGGTAAACATTGGATCATTCAGAGATCCTCACTGAACTTCTGGAGAGAATTTGCTGCACTGAAAGTAAAGGGGCTGAATAATTTTGCACGCCCAATTTTTCTGATTTCTATTTGTTAAAAAAGTTTGAAATATCCAATAAATTTCGTTCCACTTCATGATTGTGTCCCACTTGTTGTTGATTGTTCACAAAAAAATTACAGTTTTATATCTTTATGTTTGAAGCCTGAAATGTGGCAAAAGGTCACAAAGTTCAAGGGGGCTGAATACTTTCACAAGGCACTGTATTAGGAAAAAAAAATTATGTGGCTATGCACCAATATTTTTAGCAATTTTGGCCTTAAATCATCCTATTGATTAAACAATAACACACGCAAAATATTTTCTAAGAGATTTTTTTTTATTAAGGACATGATAACTGATCCTGTATATTGTAACCTGTAGGACTAACTTGTATATATTTAACATGTTACCCACAGGTATGTCTACCAGGCATGCCTAGCTGTCCTGAGTTCACTGCTCCTAGTGTCTACCATCCTTCTGAATTCAAAACTTGGAAAAGGATTGCCCTATCTCTACATCATAAAACATGGTGAGTGTATGTAAGTATGTTTGATAAATATATAACATTTAAGTTTAAAAAGTGTTGAATTATATATACAAGAAACTCTAGAATGATAATTATATTTATTATATAATTTATAATTATAATTATATATATATATATATATATATAACTGGCCTGGATATTCTCTTGCTAAATGGCCTTTTTCAGCTGGATAAAACCGGGCTCCAATTATTTACTGAGTGTATCATTATGAAGAGTTCCATGGTGTTGTTCAGGGGTCCGGTTTTTTGTACGTCGCTAACTCAGTTAGCTGGATTTGATTGTTGTGGATTTGTCCTGACCTTGGATTGTTTCGTTCTTTGATGCGCATCTCACACTTTCTGTCATAGCAACATGTCCGTAAGCTTAAACCTGCTCGGAAGCAGGTTTATTTCATGTAAACAGGATTTAGGCTGCGCTCCTGGCAGGTTATGATTGGTTGAAATGGCGATGTCACATCTGATTGGTTTAAGAGCATGACTGACATGGACTAACTCACGTGGGAAAAGAAAAGTATCCTGCATATATTTATGGATGGATGTATTTAAACATACATAAAGTATATGTATACATGTGTGTGTGGCTGTGGTCATCATTCTTGTGTTAATCTCCGTGTGTGTCTAATAATATGTAACATTCTATCTCCCGATTGTGTCTATATAAGTGGAGATAATTTTCTCAAATCTGTCACAGCCATGTCTTGTCTGTTTATTAGAGAGCAACCGGTTACTGAAGGTGTGAGGATTATTCACAGAGTTTTTCAAATTCCTCATGTATTGTGTGATAGACAGGATCCTTTAGCACAGCATGACAATATATTTCTTCTTACTATACTTGTTCTTGTACTACACTTTTACACCGTAAACCCGAATAAGTTGGCAAAACTCAAAATATTTGATGTAATCAGTTACATTAATTTTTTAAAGTAATGATGTTTCCAATTTTAAGTAAACAGAACTATCAATATTTGAGTTTGTTGAACTTGTTGCAAATAAAATAAATTAAATCCAGCCCAGGAATCGAACCCAGGTCTTTCGCATGGCAGGGGAAACACCTCCCACTGAGCCACCAGTACTCTATAGATTTAAATTGGTGGAACTTTAAGGTGACAGTTATTGTTACTTAAGTACTTATGATTACTTAAAATATCAAATTTGTTCAGCTAACTTTAAATTAATACTTTAAAGTAATTAATTAATTTTATTTTAAATTATCTTTAGTAAACTTTGAAATTCTCCATAACCGTCTAATAAAAGCTCCTGCTCCGCTTGAGAAAAAAAAATTGAGCTGCTCTTTTGCCATTTCGTCAAACAATCGAAGGGGTTGTGATCAGTGTTTCTACTGTCGATGAATATCGCCTTTTAAACCAACGCACGAACGCGCAATAATCCTAGACACCTTAATCCAGCTGTACTAATCATCAACAACAGGTGTGCTCGAAGAACCAAATTAGCCGCATCATAATTAGCACGATGATCTCATCTTAGATGTGTCAGGGTAGAAGACAAGGTAAAATAGGAGAGGATCAGGGATGAGTCATGAGTAAATCAGTAAAATCAAGAGTGTTTTTGATTGTCATTTCTCAATGGAGCTCTTGCAGTCACATGATCCAGAATCAAAACATTAGCCATTTTGTCTGGGAATCTCCCCCATGGAATTTACTGAACACATGATGAAAGAAAGAGTCCTTCAGAAAAGTGCACTGGGAGATTTATGATGTAGAGATATGTACAGCTATTGCATCTGGTAAGATTTAATGGTAACCTATCATTTAGACAAGTGATTTGAAGTTGCTATATGTGCACTTAGCCACTTAGCACAACACTTTGTGTTGTGTGTGTATTTAGCCATGTAGTGTGTAGGATATAACTGGTGCAGTTAAAAAATGTGTGACAGGATTTCTCTTATGGGGTACAATGAAGACAGGTGTGGCCATTAAGAATGCGTGGGCAGCTGTGACGTTCTCAGGCACATTACGTACATTACCTGTAGGGGGCAGTTGTGTTTTAATCTCAGGTATTGTGTGTCTACTGAAGACAATAATGTGTTAATCTCTCTTAGACGCCTATTGATGGCAAGCGACAGAGCTCATAAACGTTTCAAGCTCAAACTGTAAATACTGATATGTATTTCTTCTTCATTTTCTTTTCTCTTTCTTTTGTATCAATAATGATATATTTATTATTTATGCGCTTTCTCCATTCATTATTATTAGTAGTAGTAGCAGTAGTAGTAGTAGTGCTGTGATTTTATTAGTATTATTATTATTAACTTTGCTTTTGCTATGAATATTAAAAATGCTACATGATTAAACTCAATGCAAATATGTTAATGTCCCTGTAAATACTGATATGACATGAACAAAGTGAAGTCAACTTTGCCAATCACTTTTGTAAATAAAATGATATTGTTGCAACCCAGAAAAGTGAAATAAACGGTTTTCATCTCCACATATGTTGGAGTTACCCCAATAAGCATATTTGGATGATGCTTTTAACAGTTATCATTGTCACAAAGCAGCTTTACTTTGTGGCAATCATAAAAATTATGGAAGTTTATATGAAATGTAAATGTGTAAGAATCAAAATGATAAGATTGACACTGATGAGCAAGCCAAGTGGACAAGGAAAAAGGACAAGGACAAGGAGCAACGATGACAGTGGCAAGGAAAAACTCCCTGAGATGGCAATAGGAAGAAACCTTGAGAGGAACGTGACTCAACAGGGAACCCATCCTCATTTGGGTGATTACAGATAGCAGGGATTGATCTGCAGTCATACTGTGTGAGGCTGGAAGTTCAGTATGATATAAGATGTGTTTAAGTTAATATGGATTCCAATTCGTTATTGGAGGTTCAGGTAAACTCTAGAAAATTCCAGTCTTGAGCTATCGAGCGACTGCAGTCACAAGCCCTCAAAGAACAGCTGTCAGCATCAGCCGAGGCCAGGACCGTCTTCGTGGAAAAGTGGAACCATCCCCGTCACCACACGCATTCCAGACGGACCACACGTGATGAGATCTCCAAACAGGAGCGGGACACCAGGACGAGTTAGACATTATTAAAGAACTTTTAAAAAATGCTTTAATTAAATAGATACAACATATGGCAAATATATAATCTCAAAGCTTTTATTATTTTACATCAAAAATGCATCTTTTAGTTACATTCCAGTTTGTCCACCCTGATTTGTAACCACAACTGGAAGAACTTTAAACAACATATTTATGTATTTTTGTAAGTATCTCAGATCAGAATTTATTAACAGCAGCAATTAAATCTGACTTCACGGGTCGTTTTGCTTCTTGTCAAATATAGTATTTCAGAGCATACCACACCATCGCTTCTCACCTTTCATTCACGATAGTGTGAAGTTAAGTTTGCTGCTAGCAAATAGGGGGGTTTAAGATGAATTAACAAGACAGACAAGACTCTCTGCCTAAAATGTTTTTTTTTCCAGCAAAGCAGATAAAAAAAAATTTAATCAGACTTCATAGGTGGATTTGATACTTTTGATACCATTAAAAATGCTTATACTTTAAGTGTACTAAGTATACTTAGTACAACTAGGGACAGCTACACCCAGCTGTCCCTAGTTGATTAACATGTCTAACCTTCTACAAATGTATATTACTCCCTAATGAATGTATTGAAATTTAACTGGCAAATGGCAAACTTACTTTACATTCTGTACAAATGTCATTACCAATAAACAACTAAAATACAATATACAGATTTTTTTATTATGAAGAAGTGAAGCAATGCTATAATATTTGTGTTCACTGATTTCTGAATACACTTAAGGCCAAACCAATTTTTTATTTTACATTTATGACTGAATGTTCAACATTTTCTCATGGTCAACCCAATTAAGACTACAGTACATTAACCGCCCACCCTTTAGAAAAGTCATAGAACCCCATTCCTGAATAAGCCGCACGATTTGACAACTCATACATGGGTCTACAACAAACAGTGCGGGACTATTCCAAGGGAATAATAAGCCTGTGAGATAATAATAGTAGTGCTTTGCTTCGCAAGCACCATTAATTACACAGTAGTATCCACTTAAAATCAACGAGCCCATGCAACTTCCGTGTGAATAGCGTGCGGTTGCCATTCGGATGGCGTGATTCTCCTTCCCTCTCACAATGTCACTTTTCTTTCCCTCAAAAAGACACTAAAGCTTCAGAAATACTATTAATGTCACTATTACAAAAGCTGCACTAGTTAATGAGTGCATAAGCACTTAGTTAACGAAAGTTGGATAACAATCCTGTAGTGTTTATCAGTTAAGGAGTTGGGCCACTTCGGTACTCTGTAAGTTCTAGTTTGGATTCAGAATTGAACTAATGCTTCTATATGGGTGTTTTTTCGCTTAACTTATTTGTATGAAAATAGCATTAAGTAAATTCCCGGTTAATTTAATGCAGAAGTTAATATAGACAGACAGTGGCAAAGTTCAATGGTTAACATTAGTACAGGCAGTTTATTTACATTCCAGAATGCCAAAAACAGTATTTTACACACTCTGGTAGTATATAGGCTCATTAATATAGTTATATGTTTTTGACAACTAGATATTACGTAAAATTTATTTATCTTTGTCTTTGCTAAATTCTCTTGTTCTCTTTAACCAGAGCTCCTCTGTGGAGGATTGGGTCAGACGGGTGATGGCTGGTCTTTAAGACATAGTGGAGGAGCATGAACAAGATGTTGAGGGTGCTGTAGTACTTGAGGGCCTGTGTGTAACAGCTTTAGGAGTGATGTTTGATCAGGTTTTTATTCTGAAAATAGAATTGCAAAACGTCTGACACTCTGGGGGAAACAAAGACTTAGGGCGTTTTCTCACTGGGAACGATTGTTCCGTTCTGTACCCGAGCACGATTTCTCCCCCTCCCCAATCCCCCCGCAGATCTGCGTGGACACTAACATTGGTTCTGATCCCGGGCACGCTTGCGTATTTATACAACTGGAAACAGTAGGTGGCGGTGGAGACGTAGTTGGTTTGTTTTCCATGGGAAGAAATGGAGAAAAAAAATGCTCCGTGTGGATGTTTTTATTTTTGTGACAAAAACAATGGCACTCTAAACAACATGACTACTGATGCATCTATTGCGGATACTACACGAGGCACTGAAGAATGACTTTACAACTCTACTCTGTAAGGTGAGTAATCAGGTGCTGTCTACATTCCCTTCTGATTTCCACAGTCAAATTGAAATAAAGTGCTCATTATACATTACTTTCTTTAGTCATAGAACATGAGAATTTTTTTTCATATTTACTTTTTTATTGCAAAAATAAAGTGTTTATGTACACTGTGAATTAATCAGACAGATGTAAACAACAAATAAATAAATGCAAGAAATGCTACATATAAATATAATGCCTGCTATAATAAAGTTCAACAAATAGCATAGATAAATATAATAAATATCTAATCATGCATTTTATGTTCTCCTCAGGGTTATCTGGGTTCTAGAGAGGGGTGGGTGTTATGGCAGCATGTCCTTGTGACCAGAGAGACCCGGAATGGCTACCAAATTTTCCTATTAAGAAGACAACATTTCTACAAGATAGATGCTTGAGCTCTTTTTTTCCTTACCTTGCTATGTGTAGGTTTTCAAACTTAGCTGTGTGAGGGTCCTCCACTAGAGGGTACTGTTTTCTCGTTTGTTTGTTTTTTTGTAGTTTTTGTTTGTAGACTCAGTTTCCCAGGTGAGAGTGCTCACCTGAACCGAGGTACTTCGTTAAACATCTTATAAATAGCAGTTTGTTCTGGGAAACTAGGTTGAGCATTATATGTATTTATCACTGTCAAGTGGGCAGTCTTTTTTGTTTTGTTTAGTTTTGTCACACACACTCGTAACACGACCGGCACTAGGACCCGAAAGTACAGATGTGTGACAAGCTGTTTTCTAGTTTGTCGCCGCACCTCATGGCGACGGTATGCAGTTGCTGGCTTTTACCACTGAGTGGCGCTATATAACTATAGACAGTGTTGTGGAAATTAATTGAAGACTCAGGCTTTGATTTCAGAAGGTTACAACTTTATTGGTTGATCAATAAAGTCGGGAGGTCTGCAGAACACACCACGACTCCCGACGGCTTCTTGCTTAAATACTGATCCTAGACAAAGGCGGACAGTTTTCCCGCGCTTACTTTACATAAAACATCTGGGTTTCATTAAGGTTCCCAGTTCTGGGTGCCTCAATGTATAGATCGGATTGCTTACACAGGCACATTCCAAGGGGCCTATATGCTCGGCTTCTCACGTAAGCCTCCCATTATTGCAAGCTGAGGTATCTTTTTATTTCTTAAAAGTAGGGTATGTCACATAAAATCAGATAAAAATTTCTTCTACATCTCCCCCCTCTGGTACTTATAAGTTCCACAATTATCGTTTTATCTAGAGTGCAAATTCATGTGTTAGTCTTCCTTACACTAACTGGTGATTAAATTAGATCACTGGACTTCTAACAAGGACCAACCTATGTATTTGAACTCTAGTGGAGAATCGGCCAAACTTTGTTTAGTGGCATTACACATTGGCATAATTTGTTTACGGCTTGTTCCTTCCAGTGCACTTTTCCTGTTGAGGAAATTAGGATTAATTGTTGCCACTGCTGTTTTATCTGTGAAAGTAATATAGTTTTGATTAAACAGAAATACATTATACATTAT
>JAAGKR010002328.1:0-17169 GCA_011419295.1 Clarias macrocephalus | reverse complement strand
ATATTTATATTAACTACTGCGGACCCTCACGCAGGTAGTATTACTAATTAAGTGCAATTCCTTATTAACTTACTCCACTGCCATCCGTCTAGGCCCACTTGACAATGAGTACAAATCAATACAGCGTCTATCTACCGGTATGCATTGCTATCTATCAAAGCCCTCTTAGCAACACAGATAGACCTTCAAATGCGCTTCCTCATACCTGTCTGTTATTACTACCATCTATCAAAGCCCTCTTGACAGCAAAACAGACCAATGCAATGCTTATTTTACCAGTTACTATTCAAATACTACCATTCAACGGTTAGTAAACTGATGCATGCATTTTCCTTCTGAAAACAAAGCCAATTCAAAAATTACTTAATTTGGAGAGGTCTTTATCAGGTATCCTTACCACCATGGGTGATCCTCAGCAAACAACACAAACTAAGCATATAAGCAAAAGTTGCTTACCTTTGTAAGTGGCCACCTGTTTGTGCTGCCCGCCAAGGAAGCCCATGCTGATCAGTCACCTTTGCCCCTTTTCCATCCTGTTCGTGACGCCAAAATGTCGTGGAAATTAATTGAAGACTCAGGCTTTGATTTCAGAAGGTTACAACTTTATTGGTTGATCCATAAAGTCGGGAGGTCTGCAGAACACACCACGACTCCCGACGGCTTCTTGCTTAAATACTGATCCTAGACAAAGGCGTACAGTTTTCCCGCGCTTACTTTACATAAAACATCTGGGTTTCATTAAGGTTCCCAGTTCTGGGTGCCTCAATGTATAGATCGGATTGCTTACACAGGCACATTCCAAGGGGCCTATATGCTCGGCTTCTCACGTAAGCCTCCCATTATTGCAAGCTGAGGTATCTTTTTATTTCTTAAAAGTAGGGTATGTCACATAAAATCAGATAATTTCTTCTACACCCACTGCGCAACGGGAATTCAGCTGGCCATCACCTCGCCTGTGAAGCTCAAACCATTCCCACCATACAACATAAACACCTGGGCATAGCGCTGAGTGTATTCAAGGACAGACTAATTTTTTGCCTGCTGACTATGGCGTTATATTCCTGCCACAATTCTGAGTGCGCGGTTTGACATTTTGAGAGCAGACAAAGCACTTTATGCGCGTGCAGTGTCTCCACTGCGCGCTCAACAGCTCAATTCTGCGCATGCAGTGTGAGCTATATGGATAATTAGATAAGTAAATAAAAATACTATAATTTGTACGGTGCTTTTAAAATGGTCATTGTCTCAAAGTAGCTTTACAAAATCTAAAGAAAATTATAAGAAATTAAGATTATATAATTATATACAACTGAAAGGAAATTATATAAGGGAAGCATTGTAAATAAAGTTGTATTTATTCATAAATATTCTAAACAAATATTATAGTATTTATTTTTTATTCAATGACGTATTAGTACATACCAGTTTCGTTTGTCCATTGTGTGTTTTTATTTACTTATCTAATTATCCATATAGCTCATCGTTAGACTCCATCGACTAAAATTCAAATCGGACAACTCGGTCTCTTTACTTATAAACCTTTATTTCCGTTCCAGCTGCTAGAGAAGGAACAGTCAATCAGAAGCCGTGTGTGGACGTCTGTGATTGGCTAGTTTTGTGGCAGTTTTGTAACACTGGACAAAGTTGAGCGAGCGTATAGGCAGAGTCGAGCGCGCACAGAACATAAATGTTGCACGCGCGTGCAGTCGAGCGAGCAGGGAAGACACTGCACGCGCAGAATTGAGCTGTTGAGCGCACAGTGGAGACACTGCACGCGCATAGAGTGCTTTGTCTGCTCTCAAAATGTCGAACCGCACGCTCAGAATTGTGGCAGGAATATAACACCATAGCTGACAATCCACAACTTTATGCCAGCATTCATTACAGTCCACAAAATCCCGAATAATCATAAGAAGGTCATCAGAACACTTTTGCACAGCTTTTGCCGAAGTAAGCTTCTGCCTGTCCTCACAAGACTGATAATAAGCTCTTAACTTATCTACTTCTGAGGACAGAAAAATCTGGGAACATATGGCAATCACCTCCAGAGGGTGGAAATTATACAACTGAATTTTACGCTGCATCTGCGTTAAGAAAGGGCCCATGCCCATCTCTCTCTGATGTTTAAAGTCTTTTGTCATACGATCGACTTCAGCAGGACCACCCACTCCTTCAGTGAGGCGGCCAAATACACTCCAGAGGGGTGGTATAATAAACGAACACACACAAACACACAAGCACATGCACACATAGGCACTGCATTGTACAAAAAGGTACATAAATAAGTCATATAATAATGAAACTAAACCGCATTGTATAGTTTGTTGTTCAAATCCAAAGTGCTTTTGTTTAAACCAAAAGTGTCAGAACATGGATGCACAGTGTACAGTTACCTTTTCATTTTTCTTTCAGTTTTTCCCCTATGGCGATGCATCAAAGTTTGCCCAACACGCCTTTCGGACCTTTGACACAAATGGAGATGGCACCATTGACTTCAGAGAGTTTATCTGTGCGCTGTCCATCACATCACGAGGCAGCTTCAAACAGAAACTCAACTGGGCCTTCAACATGTATGATCTGGATGGAGACGGCAAGATCACACGAGTGGAAATGCTGGAGATTATTGAGGTATCTAACATACACTATATGGGCAAAAGTATGTGGATTGTGGCGACCTGAACAATCATGCCTAAAAGTGCCTGCTAAACATCAGATCCCCGATTTATTCCCCTTTTTTTGCGTTAATGCGCTCAACTCTTCTGGGAAGGCTTTCCACTTGATTTTTTTTTATTTGTGCAGCTATGGGGATTTGCATTCATTAAGCATGAGTGAGATTAGTCACTGTTGTTGGGATGTTGAGGAGGCTTCAGTTCTAGTTCATGCCAAAGGTGTTCAGTGGGGTAGAGTCAGGGATCTGTTAGTCAGGGCTCTGTGCAGGACGCTCAAGTTCTGCCACTCCATCCTTAACACACCACGTTCTTGCTCTGTGCAAAGAGGTATTGTCATGCTGGAATAGGTTTGGTCCCCTTACTTCCAGTGAAAATTGTAATTTTGGAAAAAGTAATGTAAATGCCTAACAACAAAAAGAGCAGGTCTAATTCTATCTATTTAAATATAGAGTGTTGTACTGGAGTGCAAGAACCCTGAAACATGGTAACATGATCCTCGACTGCTCACTGATGCGCCACGATTGTATTTAGCTTAATTTTGCAAAGACACAAGGAGTAAGATGAATTCAAAAAAGAAGAGTAACTATATTGCATTATTTTTTTTTATACCTGGCTGTATTTTTAAAACCTGCTTTAAGTTTTTTTCTTTTTTCTTTTTATGGAAACTAAGTAAAAAAAAATCTGATTATAAATATATAACATTATAACAAAGTTTTGGCAATTTTTATTACATTCAAATAAATGATTTGTCATCTGATCTCATATCACTAATAATTATGGCTGGGCAGATTTTTGTTTTACATAGTTTAATGTGGGCTGCATGGTTGGTGTAATGGTTAGCACTATGGTCATGCACCTCCAGTGGCAAGTATTTTATTCCCTCCTTGAGTCTATGTGGAATTTTGGTGTTCTCCCTGTGCTTGGTGGGTTTCATCCGCATACTCTGGTTTCCTTCAACAGTCCAAAGACTAATTGCCTCTGTACAGTAAAAGCGGTATAAAAGATGAATGAATGAATGAATGTTGAACTTTGCTGTAACCTGTAACATTTTATATTAACAAGATGTAATTATGGAAGTTTCCAGTTACTGAAAATAATATTATAGGGATCAATTCAGTTCAATTATACAGAGGGACCCAAAAATGTGTTTTTATGTAATAGTCTCATTGTGTACAGGTGTGTCTTGTATTGGGGCCAATACCAAAATACAACCCTTTTCAATGCGACATCGAACACACTGCATGAACACACGACGTCACTTAATGGATGAGCAACACCACCTGGGTTGGTGGCAGGCAGTCAGATGTTGCTTGTGAACTTGGTGTTTCTCAAAGTGTCATCAGCAGACTTGCATCAAGACACAGAACTACGATGACCAGTACCTAAGGACCTATGCACTCAGACATTGTCATGCAACTGCCACACAGCTGCAGGCCCGTTTACGAGATGTGAGGGGGTTTCCAGACAAACCATTTGCAAACAACTCCACCGCTTTGGCTTGAATAACAGACAACCATTGCAGGTGTCTCTACTGACACCAAGACACCGCCATGAACGTTTAGTGGGCACAAGACCATGTGACCTGGACAATGCAGCAGTGGTCTACCATCCTGTTCACTGATTAGTGTCAGCTCACTGTTGCTGGAGAAGGCGAGTTGAGCGATACGCTGAGGTCAACATGGTCCCCAGGGTTTGCTTTGGTGGAGGAGGTGCAACAGACTGGGCAGGCATCACCAGTCAGCACAAAACAGATTTGGTTATTGTAGATGGCTCAGTCACTACACGTTATGATTCGACATAATAAAACCCTTAATCATTCCCCAATTCCACCAGCACACCCTGTAACCGGAGGTTGCCTAGTTACGGGCTCCCAGCCAGCAGGGCACTGTGAGAGCCGTTTACCTTAAATCAATAAAAGAAGGAGAAAGGCTGGGCCTCGGTAACAGCAGCCATCTCACAGCCCAAGCTAAATGCTAACGCTACAGCTGAAGCTACAGCCGTTAATTTTGTAAACCCGAATGCAGGATAAGAATGTCCGATGCGCATGTGAGTAAATGTTGGTCTTTTATAATTTTGTTCGTGTAAGGCTCGCCGAGGCATCTTCAGATGCATTTGTTTATGCTTTATATTGACATGTAGTCCTCCTGCTGTGGCTACGCAGTAGGGTTTTCTTGTTTGTTTTGTGTTGTGTGTGTTTTTCACGTGAGTCGGCATGTGTGACAGCTGTTCCTCCGGGGATAACTTCACCAGCGGCAGTGTGCGTGCAGGAACGGTTCGTGGAGGACATCAGGCGCAGAGCAGGACACACTCCGGTTTTGTGTATGGACTTGTGTGGTAGCGGGAGTAAACGGACTCTGCGTGGTCTGTGTGCGTGTAGTGGAATATACTGGGAGTGAATGGTGTGACACTGTAAATAAATGTATATACACTTTTGATTACATAAATATTGATCTGTGGTGGTCCTTATCCTACCCTGATTCTACTAATGGCAAGTTATTATTTTCAATAATAGTAGCATGTCTGTTACAACCCCCAACTTCCTGTTCATGGATAATAATGCTCCACCACATCATAGCAGAATTGTCACAGCTCAACTTCTGGAAGTTGGAGTGCCTCATATGATATGGCCATCAATGTCCCCTGACCTGAACCCCATAGAGCACGTCTGTGATCAGTTGAAGCAGAGACTGGATGATCGTACCCTATCCCCACGTGACCTGGTAGAATTGCGTGTAGCACTTGTGGAAGAGTGGAACGCATTGCCTCAGCAACATCATGAGCCTAGTGAGGAGCATGAGACGTCGCTGTCAAGCTGTCATTGCGGCAAATGGTGGAAACACTCGCCACTGACATTGTCAATTTTTGTTATTTGGGGCTATCCTTGTTATTGTATACATTTTTTGGATAATAAATATTAAACTAATGAAAGTGGTGTTTCTTCTCGTACATTATTAGTAATATCTTATTTCATTAAAATTCAGAGCAAATAGGAAAAGCACTCATGTAACTAACAATAGCTCTAACTTATCGTGAGTGGTGTACAGTACAGACCAAAAGTATGGACACACCTTCTCAAAGAGTTTTCTTTATTGCGTTCTTTGTGTTCTTTAGCCCAAACAAGTCTCTCCTGCTTGTTGCCTGTCCTTAGCAGTGGTTTCCTAGCAGATATTCTACCATGAAGGCCTGATTCACACAGTCTCCTCTTAACAGCTGTTCTAGAGATGTGTCTGCTGCTAGAACTCTGTGTGGCATTGACCTGCTCTCTGATCTGAGCTGCTGTTAATCTGCGATTTTTGAGGCTGGTGACTCGGATGAACTTATCCTCCCCGCAGCAGAGGTGACTCTCGGTCTTCCTTTCCTGAGGCAGTCCGCATGTGAGCCAGTTTCTTTGTAGCGCTTGATGGTTTTTGTGACTGCACTTGGGTACACTTTCGAAAGTTTTCCCAATTTTTTGGACTGACTGACACTCGTTTTTTCTTCACTTAGCTGCTTTTTTCTTGCCATAATACAAATTCAACCTCTTTGAATGAGAAGGTGTGTCCAAACTTTTGGTCTGTACTGTATATAGATATCCAGATAGATACATACAGTAGGGTGTTTAACCCTGGGTGACACATGGCATGGCATATGTGTTCGATTCGCACCTTGAGTTTGCATGTTCTCCCCATGCTTGGTGGATTTCCACTGGGTACTCTATTTTCCTCCTGTCCAAAAACATGCAGATTAGGCTAATTGGCATTCCCAAATTGCCCTACTATGTAAACGTTCATGTGAGTGTGTGAATGTATGTGTGCCCTGTGATGGATTGGAACCCGGTCCAGGGTGTAACCCGCCTCATGCCCTAAGTCTCCTGGGATAGGCTCCAGGCTCCTTGCAACTCTGTATACAAGATTACAAGATAAAGTGGTATAGCCGATGAGTTATATATACAGTACACTCACCTAAAGGATTATTAGGAACCCCCATACTAATACGGTGTTTGACCCCCTTTCGCCTCCAGAACTGCCTTAATTCTACGTGGCATTGATTCAACAAGGTGCTGAAAGCATTCTTTAGAAACGTTGGCCCATATTGATAGGACAGCATCTTGCAGTTGATGGAGATTTGTGGGATGCACATCCAGGGCACGAAGCTCCCGTTCCACCACATCCCAAAGATGCTCTATTGGGTTGAGATCTGGTGACTGTGGGGGCCATTTTAGTACAGTGAACTCATTGTCATGTTCAAGAAACCAGTTTGAAGTGAATCGAGCTTTGTGACATGGTGCATTATCCTGCTGGAAGTAGCCATCAGAGGATGGGTACATGGTGGTCATAAAGGGATGGACATGGTCAGAAACAATGCTCAGGTAGGCCGTGGCATTTAAATGATGCCCAATTGGCACTAAGGGGCCTAAAGTGTGCCAAGAAAAGATCTCCTTCACCATTACACCACCGCCAGCCTGCATAGTGGTAACAAGGCATGATGGATCCAAGTTCTTATTCTGTTTACGCCAAATTGTGACTTGAATGTCTCAACAGAAATCGAGACTTATCAGACCAGGCAACATTTTTCCAGTCTTCAACTGTCCAATTTTGGTGAGCTCGTGCAAATTGTAGCCTCTTTTTCCTATTTGTAGTAGAGATGAGTGATACCCGGTGGGGTCTTCTGCTGTTGTATTCCATCCGCCTCAAGTTTGTGCATGTTGTGGCTTCACAAATGCTTTGCTGTATACCTCGGTGGTTATTTCAGTAAAATTGCTCTTCTATCATCTTGAATCAGTCGGGCCATTCTCCTCTGACCTCTAGCCTCAACAAGGCATTTTCGCCCACAGGACTGCCGCATACTGGATGTTTTTCCCTTTTCACACCATTCTTTGTAAACCCTAGAAATGGTTCTGTGTGAAAATCCCAGTAACTGAGCAGAAATACTCAGACCGGCCCGTCTGGCACCAACAACCATGCCATGCTCAAAATAGCTTAAATCACCTTTCTTTCCCATTCTGACATTCAGTTTGGAGTTCAGGAGATTGTCTTGACGAATTTAAATTTTGCATCAGCATATGAAACATTTTCAGCATACGAATGAAAGAACCAAACTGATTGCTAAATTTGCATGTCTTTCTAAATGTTTTGATCATTTTTATATTTAACAACATTATTATAGTGTTGGAAATTGGTAATATTAATATTTCTGGGTGGCTGAAACAGATTATCTGCATTTACATTATTTCTTATGGGAAAATTTGTATCACAATACGAAATTTTGCCTTAAGAACTTGAAGTGAAAGTCTCATACATTCTCTATTCATTACATGTAAAGTGAAATATTCCAAGCCTTTTTTGTTTTCATTTTGATTATTTTATTTTGACAGCTTACAACTTATGAAAATAAAAATATTAGACTATTTAATTCTGAGTTTGAGTAAATTACTATTCATACAGTATAAACACTGTGTATATCTTGCTCTAGTTCAGTGGAGAAGACTTCTGAATGGGGAATCGTGATTTTATTGCAAATTATCCTGTTTCAGCAGGAGTTCTGCAGTTCAGGAGTCTGTGCTAGGCTAAAAACAAACCCTAACCGGCCGGCTCTTCCGTCCATCTTATCAAACGTCTGCTCCCTGGAAAATAAACAGGACTACATTCGACTTCAGCAGGCTACACAGCGTGAGGTGAGGGACTGCTGAGTCTTTGTTTTCACGGAGACATGGCTCAGCGACAGAGTATCGGACGCCGCCATTCAACTAGAAGGGCTAGCCTCGTTTCGCGCCGACAGAAACACAGCTCTGTGCGGTAAGACTCGCGGTGGCGGCTTGTGTGTGTACATCAACACGAAATGGTGCAAGAACTCGGTGCTAGTTTCTAGCTTTTGCTCATCATTGCTGGAGATTGTGACTGTTAGATTTAGACCTTTTTATTTACCACGGGAATTCACCACTGTTTATTATCGGAGTGTACATTCCACCTAGCGCTAATGCTAAGGAGGCGCTCTATGAACTGTATGCTAAGATCAGTAATCTGCAGAACACACACCCGGATGGACTGTTTATTGTCGCTGGAGATTTCAACCATGCAAATCTCAAGTCAGTGCTTCCTAAATTCCATCAGTATGTGGACTTTGCAATGAGAGGGGAAAACACGCTGGATCTTGTTTACACAAACATTCCCGGCGCATATCGGGGAGAGCCCCGCCCCCACCTCGGCTACTCAGACCACATCTCTGTTATGCTAATTTCAGCATACAGACCACTCGTCAGGCGTTCAAAACCGGTTCTGAAGCAGGTGAAAATCTGGCCAGCAGGAGCCATCTCTGCTCTTCAGGACTGTTTCGAGAACAATGACTGGAACATGTTTAGGGAGGCTGCAACTTACGGCGACTACATCAGTGACCAGCTACATCAACTAGTGCACCGATGACGTCACTGTCTCCAAGAGCATCATCTCACGACCCAACCAGGAACCGTGGATCACTGCGGAGGTAGGTGCACTTCTGAAGTCCAGAGACTCTGCCTTCAGAACGGGAGACAAGGCGGCCCTAAGAACAGCAAGGGCCAAACTGTCCCGGGCCATCAGAGAGGCGAAGCATGCACACGCCCAGAGAATCCACAATCACTTCAGAGACAGCGGTGACACACGGTGCATGTAGCAGGGTATACAAGCCATCACTAACTACAGGACTTCATCACCTGCCTGTGACAGTGATAGCTCCCTTCCGAATGGGCTGAACAGCTTCTATGCACGGTTCGACATACAGAACGATGTGACGACGAGGAAGACTATCCCTCCTCCGAACGACCAGGTGCTGTGTCTCACCACGGCTGATTTGAGGAAAACTCTGCGAAGAGTCAACCCTTGTAAAGCTGCTGGACCAGACAACATCCCAGGCAGAGTGCTCAGAGAATGGACAGAACAGCTGGCAGATGTTCTCACCAACATCTTCAACATCTCTCTGAGCAGCGCCATCGTTCCCACATGCTTCAAGTCTACCACCATCGTCCCCGTGCCGAAGAAGTCTTCTGTGTCCTGTCACAATGACTACCGCCCTGTTGCACTCACACCCATCATCATGAAGTGCCTCGAGCGGCTCGTCATGAGACATATCAAGACCCTGCTGCCTCCCTCACTGGACCCCCTGCAGTTTGCGTATCGTCCAAACCGTTCGACGGACGACGCCATTTCCACCACACTCCACCTGGCACTGACACACCTGGACAAGAACAACACTTGCGTTAGAATGCCGTACATAGATTTCAGTTCAGCATTCAGTACAATCATCCCCCAACAACTAATCGGGAAGCTGAGCCTGTTGGGATTGAACACCTCCCTCTGTAACTGGATCCTGGATTTCCTGACCGAAAGACCTCAGGCAGTGCGGATCGGGAACTATACCTCCAGCACCACCACACTGAGCACTGGGGCCCCCCAGGGCTGCGTGCTCAGTCCCCTGCTGTTCACACTGCTGACTCATGATTGTGTAGCGACACACAGCTCCAATCATATCATCAAGTTTGCTGATGACACGACTGTGGTGGGTCTCATCAGCAAGAACGACGAGTCGGCGTACAGAGAGGAAGTGCAGAGGCTAACGGATTGGTGTACAGACAACAACCTGTCTCTGAACGTCGATAAGACAAAAGAGATGATTGTTGACTTCAGGAGGACACAAAGCGACCACTCTCCGCTCAGCATCGACGGCTCTTCTGTGGAGATCGTCAAGAGCACGAAATTCCTGGGTGTCCACCTGGAAGAGAACCTCACCTGGTCCCTCAACACCAGCTCTCTGCATAAGAAAGCCCAACAACGTCTTTTCTTCCTGAGAAGGCTGAGAAAGGCACAACTTCCACCATCAATCCTCACCACCTTCTATAGAGGAACCATCGAGAGCATCCTGAGCAGCTGCATCACTGTCTGGTTTGGGAATTGTTCCATATCAGACCGCAAGTCCCTACAGCGGATAGTGAGGACAGCTGAGAAGATCATCGGGGTCTCTCTCCCCTCTATCGAAGACATCTACACCACACGCTCCATCCGCAAAGCCACTAGCATTGTGGCTGACCAGACACATCCATCACACACACTCTTCACTCTCCTGCCATCTGGAAAAAGGTCCCAAAGCATTCGGACACTCGCATCCAGACTATGTATCAGTTTCTACCCACAAGCCATCCGTCTCCTCAACACAAAGAGACTGGACTGATAAACAAACACACACACACACACACACACACACACACACACACACACACACACACACACACACACACACACATCACTAAAACAGACAAACTAAATAACATCCGGACTGAACTGATAAACACACATATGCACAAATCACACTGATTTACAACCACCTTAATTTGTTTATACCTACCTATCTGAACTGCTCTTTGCAATATTTGCACAATATTTTATTTCACTTTGCGATTTGCACAACAATATTTTTGAACACAATGTAAATTGTTTATTTGCTGCTCTCTCCACTACCTCAACCCATACCTTATCACTAAAAAGGTATTTCTTAACTGTAACGTGTTACGTTGTTTTGTCATGTACTGTAGCTGTTCGTTTGCACATTTGCACGTGCACTTTGTTGTCTGCTGTCTTTGTTGTCTCTTTTTTGTATAGAAATTGATAGTTTTTTAGGTTAACTTAAAAATGTAAAAATCTGCGTTGTTAAATTTGTGTTGTTAATTTATGTCGTTGCATGTATGTAGCACCTTGGTCCTGGAGGAACATTGTTTCACTGTGTACTGAACTGTATATGGTTGAAATGACAATAAAAGCCTACATGACTTGACTTGAACTGTGGCAAAACTACCACTACCACTACCACTGCTGACCATGACATTACTATGCTTGATTGGCCAGCCAACTCACCAGACCTGAATCCCATTGTGAAGCTAAAATAAGTGAAATGGTGGAGTTGAAGTCTTTCGACTAAGAACAACTGTAACACGATCAGAGTATCACCTCACAGACACTAAAGTTGATGTGCAAATTCCCAGATAACTCATGGAAAAACAGTTGAGCAACTGAAAAGGGAGAGACCTCCGGCAAAAAGTAGCTTTACCTTTCTCAAAAGAGAAGCATGTAATTTGCTGGAATCTGAACTTAAAAAGGAATACAAAAAGCTCTCCACTGGAGCAAGGAAAGTTTTTGAAACCAATGGCAACCAAGGCTCTGGTAAACTGGGAAAGGTGGACCCCAACAACTATAAGAGCAGGGTTAGAGGGTCGCATATGCAAGCTGAAAGAGTTTAGCAGCAAGTGTGAAGCAAGAAAAATTGAGTTTGCATGTACTCAAAGGATTACAGAGAATACACGAGCATCAGAAACCGATATGAAAAATAAATTGGATGTGATAGCATCTGCAGCTTAGATTATGCTAGTAGTAAAAATCAAACATACAAGCTTACCTCAATTCAGTGGTAATAAGAGGGACTTCTACTGCTTGAAGAGAGACTAGGAAACCTCCAGAGACAAGGTGAACCCACAGGATAAGATTAAAAAAGACTCAACTAGTGGACAGCATTGACAACAAGATTGCCAAAGAGCTCAGGTTTTTCTCTTACAACACAACTGCTGACATCTTCAAAATGTTGGAGAACCGCTATGGAAACAGAACCACAATTGCCATGGCATTGTCAAGGAGCTAGTAAGGATTCCTGCTGTGAGAGAGAATCAGTCAAGGAGGGCTTTAGCATAATCCAAATGAAAAAGCCCTGGCAGATCTCACAGACCTTGGAAACATCAGCACAATCAAGAACCCACTTGTGATAAAGTCAAGTTACCTTTATCAAAGAAAGAAAGAAAGTTACCTGAGTTTGTGAAAAGACAATGGTTGGTCTACATGACGGGTCCTGCAAATGGCATCACACCAGAGAAACATTTTGAAGCACTATTAAAGTTCCTAAAGAAAGAAGAAGAAATTCTTGAAAGGCTTGAGCAGCTCAAAATCGCAGAAAGGAAGTCTAAGTACACCTTCACCAGAGGAAAATTTCTACAAAAAGTGGATGCGTTGTGTGTGGAGAAGAGAAGCATAGAGACAAAATCTTCTTCGCAAAAAGTTCAAAGAACTAAAGACAACTAGAAGAGAAGAAAGCCATTGTAAAGGAACTAATTGCGTGTAAAAAAAAGTGCTTGGGATGTCACAAGGATGGTGATCGGTGCAACGACAAACTATCTTTGCAGAAACAAAGACTGTAAAAGGGGAGCCTCGTCAGACCACCATTACCTCCTCTGAAAGAGGAGTTTTTGGCTGAAGTCTCACAAGAAGTAGCAGAAAAGTTCAAGAGAGCATTCACCAACAAAGCTAAGACTGCTCTGAGAGACACAAAATGGGACTTTTAGTCGGGAGTGGATTAAAAGAACTCCTTATCATGATTTTGATGGAAGTAACCACTAATGCAACACAAAAAATTGTCACTCTGTTAGATCTGGCCTCCAACACAAATAATATTTCTCACAAAGCTGCTGGTAGACTCAAGTTAAGAGGAGCGAAAGTAACCTTGGTGGCAAGATGGCCATTAGAGTGGAGTACAAAAAGGTACGTCCTCAGGATTAGAGTCTCACGAGGGGACGGTGAAGGCTCATCAGTTGATCTGTTATGGGTTAGAGGAAATCGCCAAAGTCCACAGCAACTTAAAAAAGACTAAGGCCTCAGGTTCATTCTCAAGCATTAATGCTCAAGCATTAATAAGCTGCAGTTCATCGACAGCTGCACATAATACTGTAGCATATAAATTCAAGCCAAACATTGTAATTAAACAAATGCATAATCACAGTACTAAAATTACAGTATGAATTTAAATTAGTCATTTCTAATTTACATCAAATTTAAAGAAAGTGTGATTAACACAGTGAGACTTTAGATTTTATCATGTGTAATTAGAAAATCCACAAAATGGTTTCATGTCATCTTATACTTTGTGTTTTTTAATTATTTATAGTAGATTTATTAAATGACCATAAAATTCAAACATAACATCGATGTCAGTCAGCAGCGCTGGTATTTTTGCATTCTTATGATAAGAATGATGTTGCTGTTGTGATCATCATACTTTTCTTTTCATAATTTTCTAATAAATAATGAAAACATTTTGAAAATGTGTATTTCTAATTTCCAGCACATAGTGCATTGCATGCAGTTTTAGTTAAAGCACACACTGATTTGAATTTTAATGAATAAACAGACAGGATCAGCTGTTAATTTCCATCAACTTGTTTGTGGTGAAATTAATAAGTCTTTTTTCCAAAAAGTTTATTGCCAAATAAATGTTTGTTATTAAATAAAAACAGACGTATGTTAGATTCTCGTCTACTCACGCGCCAGAGCCCCGCCCATGCACTTAGCCCTTCATTCTCATGCAAGTTTTAAGTCAACGACTGGAACTGCAGCAGACCTCAGTGACCTGATGTCTTACGGAATCTTACGGAAATTGTTTTTAACCTAGACTTAAACACTGAGATTGTGCCTGAGTCCCAAACAATATTTTGAAGACTATTCCATAACTTTGGAGCTTTGTAAGAAAAAGCTCTGCTGTAATTTTTATAATATGCGGTACTGACAGGCAGCCTGCATCCTTTGATCGAAGTAGGCATGGCGGATCGTAAGACACTAGCAGTTCACTCAGATACTGTGGCGCGAAACCATTTAAAGCTTATGTCAAAAGTAATATTTTAAAATCAATGCGAAATTTCACAGGGAGCCAATGAAGTTAAGAAAAGATAGGGGTGATGTGCTTGTATCTTCTAGTTCTAGTGAGGACTAGTGAGGCTGCTGCATTCTCAACTAATTGAAGCTTGTTTATGCACCTACTGTACAACCAGACAGTATGGCGTTACAATAGTCCAACCTAGAGGTGATAAAAGCATGAACTAGTTTATCTGCATCGCTTAGTGACAGTATATTTCTTATCTTGGCAATATTTCTGAGGTGAAAGAATGCTCTCCTGGTGATATTGTCTACATGAGCTTTAAATGAAAGACTAGAATCTATAATCACACCGAGGTCTTTTATTGTTGCACTAGGTAGAACAGAAAGGCCATCTAAAATTACAGTGTGATCTAAAATCTTGCTTCTAGCTGCATGCAGTCCTATGACTAGAACATCTGACTTATCAGGATTAAGAAGAAGGAAGTTAATTAGCATCCAGTCTCTTATATCCTTTACGCATTGCTCAACTTTAACAAGCTGGTTTCTCTCATCTGGTTTTGCTGAGACATATAACTGTGTGTCGTCGGCATAACAGTGAAAATTAATTAAACAACAATTAAGGAACAACAATAGCCCACGTTTAGAAAATAATTTTTATTTAGACTATAAAAATAATCCTGCATCTATTCTTAGGTGTGGCAGATGCCACTTTTTAGTTATAAGTTTTCAATACAAATCTTATAATGGCCGTATGACATCAAACATTCTCCTTCTTAATATTTACAAAAAAAAATGTAACCATAAAACTATTTATTTTACTGTTTTAGCTATTACCGTTTCATTTACTTCAAAATAACATTAAAAACAAGAACAATAAAACTGTAAAAAATATATTATTGATTAAATGTGGGCTAAAAAAATTTTTGTTCTCAAAAATTTAATAGATGAGGACTCATGTCCATCAATCTGATATACAGTATGCTGGAGAAACTCCCAGGTGGCAAAGACGCTGCTTGTGTATTTAAAGGACAAGAAAACCTTTAAAACAAACATCAACAGCCTCTACCAAAGAGTCTGGAACACAGAGTACAGGATATGTCACACATCGCGATATATTATACTAATATAATAAGCATATTATACCAAAGAATACCCGTTAGAAATACCCAAAATAAAATACCTCAGCTGTTTTAACCATTACAGAGACATCTCTGTGCTATGCATAGAGCACCTGAGAAGCTGAAGATCCTGAAGCTCAAAAATAAATATATAGGTAGACGAGGGGAATGTCTATTATCGCTGTGTTTACTGCCGCGACAAAACAACAGTGGACAAAATAAATCAGTTGCATTTCAAAGTAATTCATGACCGCCAGGTGGAGCAAAGTGACATTTTCCTCGCAGCAGAATTAAGTGATACAATATAATGCTATGACTTTTTTTATCAAGGAAATACTGGTAATTTCCACGTCTGTGTATTTTATACAACGAACATGAAAAATCTGAACCAGAGCTATTGATATTTACTGTACAATATTGAGTCAAAAAAAAAAACATTGGTTAAATGTTTAGACAGACGATCAAGTTCACTAGTGTGGAAGAATTTTTTATCTGATTTTATATGACATCCCCTACTTTTAAGAAATAAAAGATACCTCAGCTTGCAATAATGGGAGGCTTGCGTGAGAAGCCGAGCATGTAGGCCCCTTGGAATGTGCCTGCGTAAGCAATCCGATCTATACATTGAGGCACCCTGTACTGAGAAACTTAATGTAACCCAGATGTTTAATGTAAAGTAAGCGCGGGAAAACTGGCCGCCTTTGTTTAGGACCAGTATTTAAGCAAGAAGCCATCGGGAGTCGTGGTGCATTCTGCAGACCTCCCGACTTTGTTGATCAACCAATAAAGTTGTAACCTTCTGAAATCAAAGCCTGAGTCGTCAATTAATTTCCACGACATCCTGGCGCTGCGAGCAGGGTTGGCAAAGGGGCAAAGTCGTGGCTGATCACCGTGGGCATCCTTGGCAGGCAGCACAAACAGGTGGCCACCTAAAAAGGTAAGCAACTTTTGCTTATGTACTTAGTTTGTGTTGTTTGCTGGGATAACCCTTGGTGGTAAGGACGCTTGATAAAGACCTCTCCAACTTAAGTAATTTTTGAATGGGCTTTGCTTTCAGAAGGAAAATGCATGCATCAGTTTACTAACCGTTGAATGGTAGTATTTGAATAGTAACTGGTAAAATAAGCATTGCATTGGTCTGTTTTGCTGTCAAGAGGGCTTTGATAGATGGTAGTAATAACAGACAGGTATGAGGAAGTGCATTTGAAGGTCTATCTGTGTTGCTAAGAGGGCTTTGATAGATAGCAATGCATACTGGTAGATAGATTTGTATTGATTTGTACTCATTGTTAAGTGGGCCTAGACGGATGGCAGTGGAGTGGGTTAATAAGGAATTGCGCTTAATTAGTAATACTACCTGCGTGAGGGTCCGCAGTAGTTAATATAAATATACCCCTTTTATGAGGAACGTACTTAGGTATGTCAAAAGAATTGTGTAGCCACCTAAACCGTATAGTATGAGCTTGTGGCTTGTTATTCATATCTTTTTATGTGGAACGTACAGGTGTACGTCAATGGTTTTGTGTGCTGCTGATTAATGCATCGTATGGGATTAAAGCAGTAAATTTTTATATCTTTATCTATGAGGAGCACAGCTTGGGTGCCATTAAGTTGTAAGCAATTGCATTGTTTGTGTTTAATTGATGTTGTACTGTCCAATACTGTTTGATATTGTCTGAGTGAATGAGAGCTCTATGTGTCTGTGTGTGTGTGTGTCTGAGTGGAAGTGAGAGAGAGAATCTGGTT
>JAAGKR010002327.1:0-97147 GCA_011419295.1 Clarias macrocephalus | reverse complement strand
GGCCCATATTGATAGGAGAGCATCTTGCAGTTGATGGAGATTTGTGGGATGCACATCCAGGGCATGAAGCTCCCGTTCCACCACATCCCAAAGATGCTCTATTGAGTTGAGATCTGGTGACTGTGGGGGCCATTTTAGTACAGTGAACTCATTGTCATGTTCAAGAAACCAATTTGAAATGATTCGAGCTTTGTGACCTGGTGCATTATCCTGCTGGAAGTAGCCATCAGAGGATGGGTACATGGTGGTCATAAAGGGTTGGACATGGTCAGAAACAATACTCAGGTAGGCCGTGGCATTTAAACGATGCCCAACTGGCACTAAGGGGCCTAAAGTGAGCCAAGAAAATATCCCCCACACCATTACACCACCACCAGCCTGCACAGTGGTAACAAGGCATGATGGATCCATGTTCTCATTCTGTTTACGCCAAATTCTGACTCTACCATTTGAATGTCTCAACAGAAATCAAGACTCATCAGACCAGGCAACTTTTTCCAGTCTTCAACTGCCCCAATTTTGGTGAGCTCGTGCAAATTGTAGCCTCTTTTTCCTATTTGTAGTGGAGATGAGTGGTACCCGGTGGGATCTTCTGCTGTTGTAGCCCATCCGCCTCAAGGTTGTGCGTGTTGTGGCTTTACAAATGCTTTGCTGCATACCTCGGTTGTAACGAGTGGTTATTTCAGTCAAATTTGCTCTTCTATCAGCTTGAATCAGTCGGCCCATTCTCCTCTGATCTCTAGCATCAACAAGGCACTTTCTCCCACAGGACTGCAGCATACTGGATGGTTTTCCCTTTTCACACCATTCGTTGTAAACCCTAGAAATGGTTGTGCGTGAAAATCCCAGTAACTGAGCAGAAATACTCAGACCGGCCCCTCTGGCACCAACAACCATGCCACGCTCAAAATGGCTTAAATCACTTTTTTTCCCATTCTGACATTCAGTTTGGAGTTCAGGAGATTGTCTTGACCAGGACCACACCCCTAAATGCATTGACGCAACTGCCATGTGATTGGTTGATTAGATAATTGCATTAATGAGAAATTGAACAGGTGTTCCCAATAATCCTTATCCTTTATATATAAAAGTAAAAGTTTTTTTTTTTTTTTTTGATATTTATAAAGTTGGCATGTTTCAAAGCTTTCAAAGCACCTGATGCTGAAAACTTTCCGGGGGTAAAACCAAAATTAATAGATTTACTCCTGATTGCATTGACACCATTTCCAAACTAATACAAAATTACCAAGTTCACTGCATTAGTCCAGCAACTTCGTACAGGGCAACTGACTCTTTATACATTTCCTCATTATACATCTGAGCAGTTAAGGATTAGGAAACCTTGCTCAAGGGCCTCACTCATGTTGAACCGTTTGAACCTGTGACCTTCGGATGGGTAATACAACATCTTAACCACTGAGCTAGAACATATATTATAGACTCTCGTAATAAAATATTAGAAACACTGCTTTTATAGTAAACTAATCAACACCTTCTGACCAAGCAGCAACAGCACTGTCGGATTGAAATGGAAAAATGAGGAACTATCTTCTAATAGACTAAATAATGGGGGTACTGTAGAGAATCAAGTACGCTCCCGGTGAGAAATGTGTGGTGTGTCTGGTTATTTTGGATCAAATAAGACTGTTTCTCATCCATCAACTTTTCCAGTAGTCTTAATACTAAGGCTGCTATGGATTGAGATGAATCTGTCAATGGAAAAGGCCTACATCGTGACCCTGAACTCATATATCTTATGCTAAACATAAAGTAGATTTGTCATTTTTTTTCAATCCAAGACTCACTTTAATGAATAGATTGTACATCACACCAGTTACTTTAAATATAATCATGTTGTCTCTGCCTCCACCTACTGGCACATGTTAAATAACTCATTTTTAATATCACTGTTTTCTGATCAGGGTAGTGGAGTAGTACCACTAAGCATGAATTTGGAAAACACTCCATGTGCATACACAAATTCACACACCCATTCATCTACATGCATGTTTTGGGGAGGTGGGCGGTATCCAAAAAAAAACAAAAAAAAAAACAGGTGGACACACACAAAAAAAAGACAGTCACCACGTCAACATAAACACTGTTTGTATTATGCAGATTTGCCCCAAAATCATTATTATTATTATTATTATTATTATTATTATTATTATTATTATTATTGTCCCGTAACATTGATCAGTATGTATACATACACAGTACATGCCACTGCTACATCGGCATTAAGAAGTACATCTGTTGTTCTTTGATCTTTGAAAGAGGCACATTGTCTAAAGGCATCGAGGCAACACACATATGACATATTACACAGATATCATCATAGTATTAGAAAGTAGTGATGTGTCTATCAGAATAAATGAAGCATAGTTGGACATCTGACATAGAATATTTTTAGCACCATCCACCCAAGTACTTTATTATGCATATACATCCATAATGTATTCAAACTTATACAAGTCAAATTAAAAATAGTATCTTAAACTAACTAATGATAATAAAATGCAAATATTTCATTAATATCCAACTGAGAATGAACTTCAATGAGATGGTGGTTGCTATAGTAACCACATGAAGCAAGACAGAAAATATTTTTTTCTATTTGCGCTTTTATGGTATATATTTGCTTCAGTGATTGATGAAGTTTAAATGAAGCTTTTATTTATGCAACACCCCCAAACCTCCAAACGAGCCCTTAAAGATCCAATATCAAAGGCAGTTGGGTAGTAAAGAAGTTCACTCTTGCAGGTTAATTCATCCATTATTGGTTCCGTTTCAAAACCTGATGTCTGAATTGATCATAATAAAAAAATATATACTGACAAAAAAGCTGACAAACAGCCGGCATATGAAACAGGTTTCAAACAAGTTATGATGATGTAATCAGTGAAAATAATACCTCTACTGTAGATATCCAAATATTTTTGTCTTAGAAATGCTACTCATTACCTTATAGTGCCTTGCACCAACCCAAAGCTTTTCCATATTGTTTAGCTTTACAACCTGAACATTTTTACTCGACTTAACAGGAGAAATATTATATATTTGGTGTATTTCAACTATAAATATACCAATAGCAATGTGAAGCATGGTGCTGGCAGCATAATCGTACAGGACCTGAAAAACTGGTCAAGGCTGAACGATGGATGGAAGCAAATGCAGGGGTAATACTAGATGTATAGGCCAGTATAGGCCTCTTCCAAATGGTTGAGATGTCATGTCATGGTAAAAGCATCAATGCATTTAAAAATACCAAAAAAAAAAAAAACTGAAAAAAATAAAAACTGAAAAAGTTACCTAACATGCAAACTTTTTATGTTGTGATACAATTAGATCTATTAGCTCTTGAAGTATGCTACAAACCAAAAGAAGAGGCATACTATTTAAATACCCAGTAACAACTATTGCAGTTTTAAGCATGGGGTACCTCAACCAAGTGGTAAAGATGGGTCAATCAGGTTAAGTGCAAAACATATTTCAATATGGAATATTCCCCTATTGAACTCAGTTGTTTCTTGTTAATGCATTACTGATATCATTGCCTAAGACCCATGCTTTTGAGTTGCTTTGTATTGCATTTATCTCCATTAAGCCATGACTGTTAGTTAGTTAGTTATATCTGTTTCAGTGTCAGTTGTTTTAGCTTTAGTTCAGGTAATGTAAGTGTTCTGGATTAGTCTATTTGGTCTTGTCTGGGCATACATCCTGCATCTCCATCCCTCATAACAGAGACATATCCCAGAAGATTTGCGATCAAAGGTGGCTAAAGCTAGTACTGATCCTGAGGCGGAATACTTATACAGTATACATAACAAATCATCTCTTCTTTTGTTCCAGAATTATTTTATAGACTATTTTGTTCTCCAGATCCAAATAATATCAACTCCAAGTTCACACTGTAACACTATAAATATGCGAGAAATTTTAGATGTGATGGATTCTTATGCAAGACATAACAGGGTGCTTATGGAATATGCTACAGTGCAGAAACACGCTGTGATATTTTTAGCTTCTTAGTAATTTACGTCTCAGTGTACATTGTGTTAGCAAAACATATATTTCTACACATAACATTCATAGTTCAGTAAAAATACTAAAATAACTTTCACTGCATCACATGACCCTTACAGTATATGAGTTAGGTATAATTAAGCTTAAGTATAAAATAACATTTAGTTGCATAAAGAGAGCAGCTTCGACCAGTTATAGATACACAGTGCTTAAAAAAAAGAACAAAAAGATCATTCTTCTTAAAAAAAATAAATAAAATATATTTTCGCTCTATAAGATTATAAAAAGCCTCTTGTGTGTAATTAGGATATCAGCATATAACCGCATTACATTCTTGCTGAGACTCCCATGTTACTGTACAGTGGCAAGACTGTGGGAAATAAATCCAATAATGATTAATTCCTCCTGAATTTAAGGAATAAATTAAGAGAAGGTTAAAAGAACATTTATGTAAAACTAAACTGGAAGGAAAGCACACTCATGCAGTTTGGGAAAAAGAAAGGAGGAATGAATAAACAAGTGTGTGGACTGGCAGCAAGCAGTTGAGGTGACCCGTAGAGCTCCTGCTGATCGGTCAGTATGGGTCGAGCTTTATCCGTCTGTGCAAGCAACAAGTAAACACCATCCCACAGATCTGTAAAAGAAACACACACACACACACACACACACACACACACACACACACACACACACACACACACACACACACACACACACACACGAGTATATGCAATATGTTTAGATAAAGTTGCATTTAAGTGAATTAGCACATGCATGACAGAAGCCCATAGAGGAATATTGTGGTAGAGCATTGTACTGTACTGAGCACTGAGCCATGTAATGAGCACAAAAATGACAAAAATGCAGTTAGTTACTGACTTGAAGGTCAGAACATTTATAATTTATAACAAGTGACTGGATGCATAATCAGATGAAAAAGAAAATAGAGCAGGCATGCTATTTTTTACTTTTATTTTAGTTTTTAGCCATCATTCTTAAGCTAATTTTGTCCTTCACCAGAGCATTTTATAATAGTGAATAGTGTGTTTTTTTTTTAAGTAATCTTTTTTTTTTTAAATATTGCCTTATCTTAATTATACAGTATGTGTATGTGGTTGCACTTGTAGAAGCTCTCTTTAAAAGCATCTGATGAGGAGATTGAGCAGCATCCAGTTACTATGGGAACAGAGGCGTAAAGCAGCCCTTATGGCAGCAGCTCTGCAATCGGGTCAATTAGCATGTGTGGGAGTGTGTATCTATACACGTGCGTGTGGATAAAGAGAGTTAGACTGGTGGCAAGTGCTAGAACCAAAAAGGGAGAGTAAACAGCCTGTGTAAACTGCCACATTTAATTATACTTTTTTAAATAAAGAAAGAGATATAGAGATATGTGCAAACGTCTTGAGACACCCCGTATTTCTTCAAATTAAATTAAATTAAATGATGAAGAGTGAATCAAATAAATGGTAACAAATGTTTTACTGTGACAGGCGGCAAAGTGCTGATTTAAAAATTGGTTGTTCATGTAACAACCTCAGCAACTTCATTTCCCCCCTCGTTTCAACCACTCAGCATTCAGCATCAGCACTATACTAATCACCGGCCTGATCATCTGTCATCATCTGGACCTGTTTCTCACTGGGTCGTGCCTTAATTTAGATGTTTCTTATGCGTGAATGATTCATATGTCACTGTGTGGCTCAGGTACAGAGACGGTACTGAAAATGAGAGGCAAAAAAATAACAATCCTTCAGGAATTATTCCTCAAGACTAGATTTAAAAAATACAAGAAAGTCTGGCTCTTTGGAAGCAAACTATGAAGAATTGAGGGATGGCTGAAGACCTTTGCCCAGAGAGAGGGAGAGAGAGAGAGAGACAGAGAGAATAGCTACACATAAAGTATAGAGTATATGTATATAGTGTACTGTACAAAAGTCATTTCTTCATATTATGCTTCAAAAGACATTTTGATTATCTTTGAGTTGCCAAAAAAAAAAAGGACGGTGGAAAAAGGGAATCTCAGAATGTCCCCTCAAACAAAAGTAATTAATTAATCAATTCACGCTCAAGAAGTAACTCATGATCTTTTTTATCTATCAAATCTTAATCCGTATCAATATAGAGATTTATTTATTTAAAGAAGAGGGAGGCTTGGTGCAGGCTATAACCTGGAGTAGTGGGGGGTTTATTTCTCCAAAAAAAATCGACCCCATTAGACACAGACAGAGCAGAGCTAAAAACCCCAATAATAGGCATGAGGTGTGCGTTTACAGGATAAACACTTCTTTTGCATACTTTGGCACAGGGCAACTGACCATCACATGGATACACATGCTTATGAATGAATGTGTGAATGCATTGGGCCCTGCTATGGCAGAGTAACGAAAAATATCCGACACGATAAATGTCTTGACTTGTCCGCTTAGCCTATAACCATTAGTCATGTTATGCAGAATGCGACACTAAGAAGCACTTAGTGCTACACGCTGAGCATTACACAATTCAGGGCAACGTGACCGAAAGATCCCCCTACCCTCAGAACTAGAGGAACTGACTTCGCTGTGTACGAGGCTGCAACTTTTCACTCTTGCACTTGTCCATTTGAGAGAGGGAGCAGAGGGAACATTACTGGCTTTACTTCAGCCATGAATGGGAAGTCACAAATAATTAATGAAAGAGAAAAGTGGCTGAGTATTTTTGTGTAAGACAATCTCTTAAAAGTGTCAAGAGGAAAAAAGGGGATCGAAGTCAAAAGAGGGGAGAGAAAGCGCTCTAAATACATAATGTACAATATCTCCTATATCACATAATCAGCAAATTCCACTTCAAACAACCAAAACAAAAGTGTTCAAGGTTTTTCAAAGCTAAACTCACACTGCTTATGGTGAAGAGGGAAAGTGGAGACTGTGGAGTGTTCACGCTGCGCGATAACAAGAAAAAAGACATATTGTACGAGGGTGAGTTAAAAAATGATCCGCACTCTGATTATATTAAAACTTCTGTTGGCTGCACTTGTGACTTTCACAAAAGAAGAGCAGTGATTCGTTTTTTTTTTTTTTTTGTGGTGTGACTGGTGCAGAAACAAACTTGGATATCCAACAAAATTTGGACGGGAAGGTGAAAGGTTCTTAAAGAGAATTATTACTGGTGACACGGATTCATCACTACGAGCCTGAGAGTGAACATCAGAGTATAGAACGGAAACATCAATCGCAGACCAAGAAAAAGTTAACAAATGTTTAAAAAGTCAACCATCAAAAGTCAACAATCAGCTATAAAATTGACGCCAACAGTTTTCTGGGATTCTCAAGAGCCAGTATTGGAACATGATCAGGAAAAAGGTTTAACAATCAACGGTGCTCGTGAGATGTTTATTGCCGAGCTGAAGCTTAAACGTCAGATTAACCACAGAGGAGTGCTATCCAAGGGTGTTGTGATCTTGCATGACAACACTAATCAAAACTTAAAATTTTTTCATCCTATAGCCCTGATCTCTCTCCATTGTACAGTACTTTCACCTGCGAGGACGACGATTCACTTCTGATGAAGAACTGAAGACAGCGGTGCACTCCTGGCTCCGAGCTCATTTTTAACATTTTTAATGAGGGAATGTGAAAGCTTGTTGACAGAAAAGAGTTTTAAAAAGAAGATTCTGGTGAGAAATGATATATTTGCATGTATTCCACACTTACTTTGTACATCCCATTCAGAGCAAAGTACTTTACCAAGCACACATCTTTTGCTCTCCTATTGCTTGCCCTCGTCGTCTTATAGATTCTCAAGCAAAAGTCCAGAACATTTTCACTTTGCATGACCCTGCAGGTTGACACTTGGCACTGTGTCCCAGGAAAAGATCACATCTGTGCCATGAAGATAACGTCAACAAGAGCAAGGTTGAATTTTCTTTAAAACAGGGACGAACAAAAAAGTAGCATATTTTAGGCTAAAGGAACATATCTACAATGGGTTCAAACCAGAGAGAGAAACAGATTTGTATTCTCTATGATTATGACTTATGGGTTGAATAAGGAAGATAAGCCATGCGATGCTGGTCGGCATACAGTACGGGCTGAAACATGTGATGTGCGAGCAGCGCAACAAGCATTTTTTGAATTCTTGGTCTGAAAGCAGAGCCTTGATGAGGGGGATGACAACATGCTGCAATACCATGCATGATGCACTTACACATACATACTGTACACACACGCACACACACACATATGGCAGACCTGCCACCCACTTGGCCGTTGAAGAGCCAAATAGCAGGAGTGTTCATTCAAACATCAGAGAAGCCTTCTTCCTCTTCTTTATAAAGCAGATAAATAAAGCAGGCAGTCAACAGTGCTCCTGCTAACTACAGACACAGAACCAACACACACACACACACACACACACACACACACACACACAGAGAGAGAGAGAGAGAGAGAGAGAGAGAGTACACATACAGGGAGAATAGGAAAGACAGAAACATGATATAAGACAAAAGACAAATCATTAGAATATATTAATAGTAATTCAAGCATGAATATTTACTAATTGATTTATGTAATTACTAAGGGAAAAGAATATTATATTACACACACACACACACACACACACACACATATATATACAGAGAGAGAGAGAGAGAAAGAGAGAGAGAGAGAGGTACACAAAAAGGGAGTGAAAACATGACATGAGATAAAACAAGGGACAAATTATTAGAAAACTGTTAATTGAAGCATAAAATGTATGGCATCTATTTATCACACACACACACACATACACACACACACACACACACACACACACACACACACACACACACACACACACACACACACACACACAATGCCGGGATTGACAAGTATAAAAGAACTCCAATTGTAAGTCTGGAATGAGACATTTGCGAGGTCACTCGCATGCCTACTCATGCAGGTTTCTGCACAATTATTTCTCCAGTGCACTCGACCTCTGCGGAGCAACACCATGTGTTTTATTAACATAATAATGAAGAGCATCAGTTTAATTACTGTACTCACTTGAGAAATGCTTCTGCCCACTTTGTGTCTTTATTTATTTATTTGTTTATATTTTCTTTCGAATAATTTCAACAATAATTCACCAAACTTCAAAAGTTCCCATGACGACTCGTTACACACACAGAAATAGTGTGCTCAATAATCTGCACAGTGGTAGCTGGTTGACCGACCTCCTTTATGAACTGATTATTGTTTCTATTATATTATCAGAAAACAAAGATGGATTTGCCGTGACCTAAAAATAAATAAATTAAATAAAAATAGCGCTGTTTCCCAAAAGCGCTGTTTTTGGGGGGGAAAAAAGCAACTTGGTATTTTCAAGTAATTTCCATGCATAAATTCAATATCATTTTATTAGATAGCTGTGCTTAATGTAATTTGGATGCAGTGTAACTAATATGTAGTTGAAAGCAAAAGTTTGTATACCCTTAAAGCACATTTTTAAGTTTATTATAACAAGGCGTTTAGTGCCTCGGGCTTCACAGTTTCTCATAAATGCGAATTAGAAAAAAGATTAAATACTGTATTTTCAGATATGATCAGTGAAAAAAACAAAACAAAACAAATTCTGTTTAAAAGTTCCTCTTTATAGAGGTTTATAACCATTCTCTTAATATTTGTTTTATTTTATTTTGTTTAGATTTTCTTTTTTTTCTAAAGTATCTGTTTTTTTTTTATATTTCACCTAGAAAACTTCAAACATCTGCATTCATCTGGACCATGTGTATCATGTATGTCAATACTTTTCATATACGGTATTTCTATACATACAGTAAAAAATAGCTGTTCATTTATTAAAGTAAAGCTCAATATACAGAATATGCTGATCAGCCATAAACATTAAAACACAAACCATTAAGCCTAATATCATGTGGGTTCCCTCACGCCGCTGGGGCAGCTCTGCCCGCCCCCCTGTGCACGACCTCTGGGGAGTGCTGTGGTGTCTGGCACACCGGTGTGTTACAGCAGATCCTTTGCAGGAACTGGCCTCCATGGATCAGATTTCTTGTGGATTAAGATCTGAAGAATTTTGAGGCTGGATCAACACCTGGAATTCTTTGCCTCCTATGTCCCCATACACAGCAAACTGTGATGCACTGGGTGTCTGATAGCTTTCTATCGTAACCAGCATGATATGCATACTGTGGCTTTTCTGTGGGATCAGGTTGGACAGACGGGCCTTGGGTCCCTCCAGGTATACTGTAGATAAGCCTTGGGTGTCCATGATTTTATCACCAGTTTACTGGTATATAATTATTAATCCGTGTTATTCAATTCACTTTGCAGTGGTGTTAGTGTTGTGGCTGCTTGGTACAGTATGTCAGAGTCATGGGCTCAACTGACAATATCACCCCACATCATCAGGTGTCCTTTGCACCACTTCTGTACGCGGCTAAGCTTATACCTAGCATTCCTAAGTAGAGCTATCTTAACTTTTTTTTTTCTAATAAATTTTTGCAAAGTCATTCCCATATATATACAGTACAGACCAAAAGTTTGGACACACCTTCTCACTCAAAGAGTTTTCTCTATTGTGTTCTTTAGCCCAAACGCGTCTCTTCTGCTTGTTGCCTGTCCTTAGCAGTGGTTTCCTAGCAGATCTTCTACCATGAAGGCCTGATTCACACAGTCTCCTCTTAACAGTTGTTCTAGAGACGTGTCTGCTGCTAGAACTCTGTGTGGCATTGACCTGCTCTCTGATCTGAGCTGCTGTTAACCTGCGATTTCTGAGGCTGGTGACTCGGATGAACTTATCCTCCGCAGCAGAGGCGACTCTTGGTCTTCCTTTCCTGGGCCGGTCCGCATGTGAGCCAGTTTCTTTGTAGCGCTTGATGGTTTTTGTGACTGCACTTGGGGACACTTTCAAAGTTTTCCCAATTTTTCCGACTGACTGACCTTCATTTCTTAAAGTAATGATGCCACTCGTTTTTCTTCACTTAGCTGCTTTTTTCTTGCCATAATACAAATTCAACCTGTTTGAATGAGAAGGTGTGTCCAAACTTTTGGTCTGTACTGTATATATGAATACTGTCTACAATTTGCCTTACCCCACTCCCTTGGATTAGCTCACTGGTTTTTGCCATTTTGTGTTTTCACCTAGCTAGTTTTTCACACTATTATTTGATTTTACATTCCATCCATTGAACCTCCCAATCAGATACTGTTCTTAGTGTCAAATCTCAGGAACTGTGCTACAGTGATCAACACCATTTTTCCAAAATATATTAACAATTGGGTTACAATATAACACATGTTCATTTGTATATTTGAGTTAAAATCGTGTGATTGTAAAGGTCATAACATATGATTTACATCATATTCAACCTTATTGCTTTGAGACATCATTCCCTGTGGATTCCCGGTGGGGTCTTCCCTGAAGAGACCCCGTCCATCAGGACAGAAATGCTCCATTATATTGTAGGATAAAGGTCACTCGTCAGAAGAATGTGGGATTTATTTGCACCTTTCTGTACAATGTTAATGTTCATACAGTACATTCAAGTTGAAATAAATAAATTTTATTCGACAGCTAGAAACAATACTGGATGCAAACGTTTCCACTTCCACTGCGGTAGATTAAGAAATTTAATGGAATAAACCTACTGTAACATACTCTCCACTCTGATCCTCTGATCCTGACATACAGTAATTCAACTCAACTCAAAAAGACATGAGTGTTTAAGTCTATTTAAAGTCTTTATTCACACGAAATAGATCAACAGCACTAAACACTCCCCAACACGGAGCATAAGACTAAAATTAGATGCCCGCATTTAAACAGGAGAGCGCTTTCTTCTCATTCCCTCGCTTTTCTTGCAGTAGCGAGGGATCTGTCAATACTGCCTACTCGAGATCTGAGGTAAAAATAGTCTTCCATTTTGGACTGACCGACGGATCGAGTAAGCAGTCTATTTTAGCCAGCACTTACACCTCAGATCAATGATGTCGAACCAGTGGTGATGTTTAGGTTCATGGTTGGGATTTTATTATACTGGACCTTAAAGCCACTTCAACATACATTTTCTTTAAAGAAATAGGAAGTATTAATGTTTATAGGACAATTCAGGAAATCTTTGTTTAGTAGGTTGTCACCAGTTACAACATCCTTATTATAGGTGACATAAATATAATCTGAAAAGAACCGTGTTAATGTCAACACGGAAAGGTCACTGATATTATACGACGATATTTTTTTATTATTATTATTTTTTAGTTAAATAACAATTAAGTACATAACATTTCAATAATAATAATAATAATAATAATAATAATAATAATAATAATAATAATATTATTAAAGTATATATAAATTAATTACCTAGGGTACCACTGAAAAGGTTTATACATTCTGAATAGTATCACTATATAGTTAATAAATATATGCTACTGAAAAACACTGTCTTTGTTATTAGTTACATAAATATTGACACCAAAAGAGTTAAATAGACCAAGGGATGGGCTAAGTACAAAAAAATAAAATTAAATAAAATTGTAAAAAAATATATTATTTTATAAAATTATTTAAAAAAAAAAAAAAAAAAGAAGGTATGCGGTCATAGAAAAATTGCATCTACCAAATATTTATCTATATGGAATAAAACACTTCAGGACATACAGTACTGTTGGCACGGTAAAATCTCTGTTGATTTAATACAGTCATATGATGCAAATGGACCAATATAAACACTATGAGGTGTTAATAAAACACTCTGGGTGTTGGTTGAACACAGGGAATTTTGCTGTGTAGGTAGACAAAGATACAGAGACAATTCATACTATACATTGCATTAAAAGTCATCCTGCTGTCAAAAATTGTGCAACACTGTTGTATAATAAGAATGAGTCGTTACTACAAAAATTCCAACATATTCGAAAGGGCATATTAAAATAAATCTGTGATTCTCCTTGTAGTCAGCACTGCTGTTACAGAAAATTAATCATCTTCTCACCAATCAGAACAGACAATTCAGCAAGACTGTGCTATTAAAATAGATACATCAGGAAACCTCCTCTGTAAGGTGGAATAAAGATGACAAGCAACAGCTGTAAACAATCAGAAAGATACAGAGCTCTGATCAATAAAGTATTACCTGTAGACAGGCCACACCGATCCCCACAGCGCCAATGATGAGCAGGTGGTCAGCCAGGAACTGTTCCAGCTTAGTGATACAGCCACCCTGCAAGACGCAACAGCATAGAACAGCTAAAACATCAATGCACTTAGACAGTTGGGGATTTAATGGTTGTAAAACACATGTTAATGTGAGTTTAACGGCGTTGTTTCATTCATTAGCATTTGATAGCTAACATTATGTATTGCATGTATTGAAGCAATACTGTATATGATGAGGTCAAACTTGGTTGAAAATGACCCAATGAAATAAAGGATGCTAAAAACATGACATAATATACACTGAACAGCTATAACAATAAAACCATTAACATTAAAACCAACTAGGGTTTGGGTTCCCCTTTTGCCACATGATGTTTCTGGCCCGTCAGGGTGTCGCTCTGCTGGAATTGTGGGGATGTGGGGATCCTTTGAGTGCTCTGGATTGTGGGTAGGGCCTTGTTTGTCCGGCACATTCTTTTGGATGCTCAATCGGACTGGGATCTGGAGAGTTTGGAGGCTGGGTCACCAGCATTGGCCCCTTTGCCTGTTGGGCGCTGTTCGTGGTGGGCTATGGTGCACTTGGTGATCTGGTGCATTTCTTTCATGATGGTATTGATTGTTGGTTGCTTCTAAGTCAACGGAATTGGCTCATTCACAATTTTGCCTAAGAACACAGCCACGGATAAAGAATGGCACAAAAACATCCTCCGAGAGAAACTGTTCAAAACCATCCAAGAACATTTTAGTGACGAACAAAGCCTTTTCCAGCAAGATGAAGCATTTTGCCATAAGGCAAAAGTGATATCTAAATAGGTTAAGGAACAAAACATCGAAATTTTGGGTTCATGGTCAGGAAACACCCCAGACCATAATCCTGTTAAGAACTTACGGTCAATCCTCAAGAGTCGAGGTCACAAAACAACCAAAAAAAAAACCCCCCCATAAATTCTGACTAGCTGACAGCATGCCAGGGCAAACTGCAAAAGTCTTGAAAAAGAAGGGTCTACACTGTAAATATTGACTCTTTGCATAAACTTACTGTAATTATCAATAAAAGCCTTAAGACATTTACTGTATAAAATGCTTGTAGTCATGCTTCAGGAAACCATAGGAACAACTGACAAAAAGAACTAAAAACATTGAAGCAGCAGACTTTTTGAAAATGTATATTTTTGTCATATCCAACAGACATAAAATAATAAAAATTCACGCATCAAAAGTGAGGAGACTTAAAGTTTAAGGTATCCAAACTGTCTTATAGGGGTCAGGGGTAGCTCTGAGGTTAAGGCATTGGACTAGAGTTTGGAAAGTTCCAGGTTCCTATCCCACGACCACCAAGTTGTCCCTGTTGGGCCCTTGAGCAAGGCCCTTAACCCTCAGATGTATAATGAGATAAAAATGTAAGTCACTCTGTATAAGGGCGTCTGCCAAATGCTTTAATGTAAACGTCTCATAGCCAGCCAGTCATGTTACTCTGCTAGCTCATTACCATGTGTTTTAGCACTGGACTATGCCTGTACAAACAGTGAAACTCTTTCTCTTGAAAAAAGATAACTTTGAACTTACCCAGCGAGCTAACTCATAAACATCAATTATGGTTAGTCACTGATTAACTGAAAGCAAAATCAAAGCACTTCTCTATGTCATGTTAAAACCTCTCAACATGTGTCTTTTTTTTTTCTGTAGCTTATGATAAAGTACAGCTGTTATATACTTTGGAAAGCTGTGTATTCACGAGAGTAAGAAAAGTAAAGCTGGACCTGCTGACAGGTCGTGGGAGCTTAGGGAGTTCTAATATTTACTTTTTGTCATCTGACATTACCAGATTCCATTGAGTTAACAGATTTTGATGTATGACTACACCCTTCACTTAAATCCTGCCCGTGGGGCTAATCAGGTTGTGGGCTGATTTTGTAATATAACATACTTTATATGGCTCAGTGGGGAATTGGCCCTAGCATTAGCACCTGAGAGACTCACTATAATGTCAATATGAGCACCTGCTAGACCGCCAGCTGTAGTTTTCTCATCCAAACCTTACCCAAGTGGTGTATTAAAAGAATGATGAAGTTACAGTTTTCAGCAATATTACAGCTTGACCAAACAAATCAGCAGCTCAGTTGGTTACATCTTTGCTTCATTTAAAATCACTTATGCGATTCTATGGGAATGAGACTGATATTCATTTTGGACACCCACCTCCACTTTGTAGACGTTGGAAGGGTGGTCTCTAATGCCACAGCGATCGGTTATTGTCTTGCAGCAGCTGTCAGGAACCACACGACTTTCAGACTCGGGTGACTTGACGTACACGCTATGCCTCCAATCTGAGGAGTTGTTGCTTCCACAGCATTTAAACTGCAATGTGAAATGCCATAAGGTGTTGATTAAGTTTCGGTAATAGCAGCTCTATAATAACATAATTATATATTAATAATAATAATAATTCAATGAATAATATAATAATCAGTAGTGCTTCCAGCAACGCAATTCATGGGTTTATATTAATAGTTTCTACATCAGCAGCTACATGTATAGTGACTTGTATGGTGGATGCTGCATCTAATCTATTAAAAATAATAAATCGATTTAAAAGTCTGATTTTATTCAACATGAATGAATGTCCAGTACAATCCTTGATACAATGAAGCTTTATGTAAGGAAACTTTTATGGCATTTCTGGAAGGAGTCTCCAGTGTGAGTGATTTGTAACCGTCAGTAAGTTTAAAACATGATACTGTATTATTACCAAATGATTTTTGTTTTCCGTCTTAATAAATACCAAAAACAGGAAGAAACAAAAGGCATGTGAGGGAATGACACACTTTTATAATGAGGCCTGTGACTGTGCTCAAAACTAATTTTTGAAAGTAATTATCAATTAAGAGATTATAATTAACCTAAAAATTAAATAAAGACCAGATGTTTCTGTTGTCATTTTGGTGCTGAAGCCGTGGTACAAAAGAATTTCCATAAACTAGATGTACTGTACCATTGAACAATGTATCAACAAATAACACACCACTGTGAAATTACAATAAACAGAATGTCCACCTAACACTAAAGAGACGTTCCTGCATAAACACTGGTCAATCCATGCAATTCCTTATATATATTCTTATATAGCTCCAGTTGGACTCAGATGGACTCTGAAAGTGTTAGAGTAAATCAACCCTGCTGATTTTACTGTGTATGACAACAATCTCTCAAATTCTATTCTATGACTGGATGGAAGCAACAAAAAACCAACAACAACTAAACCACCCCAAACCATGCTCCACAATGTGTTTCGGCCTAATGAGACCAGGGTAGAACTTTTCAGGGATAATTCTAAAAGACATCTTATAACCCAAAGAATACCATATGGTGCATCATGGTGGCAGCTGCATAATGCTTCCCAGCTCTAGTCAAGATAAACGGATAGCACTGAATAATCTATTGTGGGCACAAAACCTGCAGACAGCTAAGGATAAAGAAAACATTCACCTTCCAGCAAGATAAGGGCAAAAAGCACAGATCCAAATCAATAAATGATTAATGCCTATTAAAAACCTGCGGAATGACTGGAAGAGGGCTGAGCACAGGAGATCTACCGTTAATCTGACAGATTGGGAGCATTTCTGCTTAAGTTGTTAAAGTCTGACACAAAAATACAGGTAAAAGGTGCTTTTAACTATTTTATTAAAAAGGTTTTATTCTTTTCTTTTTTTTTCACCTGAATAGTGTTGGTTGATATTAGAGCTGTGAAAATAGATTTTTGTGCAATGGGATCTTCGGTTCAATCCTATAGCGTTTTTTAAAATTATTATTATTATTTCTCATCCATGGGCACTATCCTGTTGGCGTCGATGGCTCTTTTCATCTTTTCATCAATTTCTGTCATCTTTTGCCTCTTTACAAATGTAGGTATCTGAACCTGTCCATTTAACTCTCCTCCTTTAACCAGCTTGGGACATATAGATAGACACACACTCTACGGTTTGTGTTTCACACACTATATACAATTTCGAAAAAGACACCCGGAAGAAACCCAACAAGCAACTCCATTCAAACGAACCCTAGGCAGGACTCAAACTCTTAACCATGGAAGTACAAGGGGACAGTGCCAATCACTACATCACCATGATGTCAAATCAACAGCGCTAAAGTTTACTATCTGTTTTATTTTAAGTAGCTATTATTCTTACATGAATTAAAAACTACCAATATTATTTAATAAGCATTTAAATGCTTTGTAACCTGTGCTGTTGAGCATTTAAATGTCATGTCACATTTATGTGGCATGTTACATGTTTTTCTCCTGCATACCCTTTGCTCCACACACCAGTCGAATAGGTAGGGGTATTGCACCAATTAAATAAACTAAAAACAAGAAAAAGGGATACGCTTGCAAAACTAATTATTTGCAGAAAATGCAAAAGGACTATATTTTCTGCAAACGCTGTGGTATATTTTGAATAAATGTATCAAATGTCGACCATTTAATGGTACTGTATGTAAGTTTGGAACTGTAGGTAAGTTTCAACCAACAAAGGATTAATTAAACTGCAAAATTGAGTAAATAGATAAACAAGGAAAAGAATTTGTAGAAATAGTTAAATGGTTAAATCTAAAAACAGCCTGGTCAGCTTTAATGTAATCCAGTGATATTATTATTTCAGGTTGAAGCCCATGTACAGTACATGTCTGCCTTGACTTTCTGTACGACAGAACTCCCTGCTTAACTGCCCTATTAATACAAAGAAATAATTTGTTTAAGGCGGAGTATCGTATGCCTTGTTTACGCTAAGTGAGAAATCGAAGAAGTAGACTGGACGAAGATTGTTTACATTTGAAAGTGGTACGTCTCTTATATGCTGTAAAAATATCAACTAATCCCAGTAAAAATATTCAGTTTAGATTGTCTAATTAATATATATTGGTCCAGGTGTTTGTTTATGTTGAGCATAGTAGCATATTTTAAAGTATTCCTTATGAAGTAGCTTACATTAAAGTAGGGTTAAAATCTGGCACATAACTGTACATAACTTCACTTCTACTCAACGTTTTGATCACATTTATGGCACAAGTTTCAGGCAAAAACCTACTGTAAGTACTGCAAAGGTTTCATTAAATTCTGTCTTTTGCCAGAAATGTTTCTGAGACTAGTTTCATGTCATCCGATGTATGAAACAAAGATATTGTTGAAAGAGTGAGTTCTGGTCATTGTACAGAAAAAAAGAATTATTGGTATTTAAATATTTTCTATTTAAATAACATCTTAGTGAACAAAAAAGCTAAAAAATCAAAATTAAAAGTCATAAATTAATACCAGAAACAAACAAACACTGACAATGCAATATTATTCCTGTTCTGCGCAAATATGTTTGATTTTATACTGACATGTTCTTCTTTTAATTAAGATTTTAGGATCTAAACAAATATTGATTATTAACTCTGGTAGTAGCCCTATTATATCATCCTGACATCATCCTGACATCTATCTGAATAATAATAAAAAATAAAAAAAAATCCCTACTCATAGCTCTGGTTTATGACCCTAAGGTAAGGAGTTTTGATTTGGAGTCTCTTACGTCCTGCTGGAGACGGTCCACTGCCTGAGTGATGCCTTCCTTTCCTGGCTGAGCGTAGTTCTCAGTCATTGTCTTACTCAAGTGCTGCTTCAGCTCCTCACTCAACTGAAAGGAAATGGGACAAGAAAAGTTATAAATATGAAATAAATAAGAGAAGTGAGAAAGCGCTTCAGTACAGAGTACAAAAAGAGTGTGGAATATTTGAAAGGGATAAAAAGGTGAGGATGAGAGAAGAAGAAGCAGAAGAAGAAGAAGAAGAAGAAGAAGTGCAGTGGGTGATAGAGTGATCTAAATCCTTACATGCACATTGTAATTAGTGATGTAGAATTTAGAATGACTATGTAACATATGATGTACACTACCACTTAAAAGTTTGGAATCACTTGCAAATTTCTTTGTTTTCCAAAGAAAATCACATTTTCATGCAATTCACAAACAATTTAATCTTATTAAAGTTAGCCGGAATTCTAACTGTAATGAAGTGGCCAGCACAGTCCCTGGATCTGATCCGTATTGAGCGGTTGTGGCAGCAGCTTGACCCTATAGTACGGAGGAAGACTCAAGCCAATCCATTTTGTGGGAGATGCTCCAGGAAGCATGAGGTGAAATCTCAGATCAGATTATCTTAAACAGCTAAAATGCCTATGGTCTGCCAGGCTATAATTGCTGCAAAAAGTGTTTTTTTTTTTAACAAGAAGAAGTTTTAAGAATACATTCATTATTTCGATCAAAAACATTATTTCTAACTCTGACAATGTCAGCATGTCTTGTTCTTTTGAAATATTTTATATTCAGGCTAATTGTGTGTGTGTGTGTGTGTGTGTGTGTGTGTGTGTGTGTGTGTGTGTGTGTGTGTGTGTGTGTGTTTCCTTGGAAAACAATAAAATTTCTAAGTGATCCCAAAAGTGATCCCAAACTTTTGAGCGGTAGTGTATAGATGTGGCCATTAAGAATGTGTCCTTTTCCCTGCGAAATGCCGCAATTCGTCTCACGCAGTGCCGCGGAATCCCACAAGCACCATTTAAAAATGTAAATAAAAGTGTTGTGCTTCACTGAATATCCGCAGGGTGGCGCAAGGAAGAACTTTATCTGAAATTCAGACCAACGAATGTCAATGTGTGTCAATATAGAAGCAGTCTCGATTGGCATAATCTTAATGCTTAATGCTTAGTTTCTCTGCAACGTGGTGCAAATTTTATTAACAAAGTCTGTAATAACAAGAACCAACTTCTCAAAGTTTCACAACATTGAATATGTTATTCAAATGTACTGTGTGTTTTTAGCTAATTGCTGTGGTATATGGGAAATTAAATATTCTGTGTCATTCCGTCATAGCCAAATGGTCCACTTTTGGGATGGCTCCATCTCATCACTCCATTTTTTGACTATAACAGTATGCATTATTGTGTTTGATTCCTGACATACTATAATAGGCTTAATAAACAGCTATCTATTCACCTATAATAATGAAAATAAAAAGTTACTAAGGCTTACTTTGTGTAATAATCTATCACAATGCACACAATTACATGACTAAATATTACCATTTCCTGTGCATTGTCTGTCCTCTGGTGACATTAGACTGATGTGCCTTTTGTCTTTTTCTTTTTGTATGTCATGTTATTAATGTGTGTGTGTGTAGGTGTTGCCTCACCCTTTGATAATACACATATGCTAGAACTCCAGCAACAAGTTCAATCAGGAATATCACCAGCAAACAGGAGAAGTACTGTAAAATAACAAAAGCAAAAAGTCAGAAATCAGTTCCATTTTCTGATTATTTATCTTATCACCACTGGGATGCTGTTGTACTTGGTTTGATAAAATAAGCTACAATTTAATGGATTTGGTGGATGCCAACATCCAACATTGTACATGTGTAGGCTGTTCATCAGACTCCTGCGTTACATTTTTCTTATTACAATCCAGTATAGTAGATCAGAATATATTATCTATTAATTGTTGTACTATCACAATTAAAGTTATAAAAACAAAGCCCGGCACTATCATCCTCATTTGTAGTAATGTATATGAATTTTCTATACAACAATTCAACAAAATAAGGACTCACAACCTGCAAACACTATGGCCTCACAATTTGCACTACATGACATGACTTTTTTGACCCTTTCCCCCCATGTGTCATTTTATCATAATTTCAAGTAACTCTCAGCAGATATCTAACATCCCCTGGAATAAGTTCATACACAAAGACTAGAGAAGCATGCCAGTGCTACCAACAGTAATGCAAGTCAGGTACACCAAAGATGACAAGAAGATTCTTGTCAGTTATAGGGGAACAAACAAACAGTTAATTAGCAATGTGAAAGCACCTGCTGGCTGCACACTCCTACTCAGCACTACTATCAGTGTCTTGTTATTTACAGTCTCTTTGACTATCACCCACGTGTCTATGCACGACCAGTATCATGCAAAATGTATTTTGGTCAGGCATAAGCCTTATTTTCATCTGTCACCCACTGCGAGGCACATGGTCAAAAGCACCCCAACCTGTGCATTTTTAATTTGTGCATATTTAAATATAAACAAGTCTATATTAAAATAATAAGAGCATCAATGCTTTCAAGAACATTCACCACTGAACATTCCCATGGAACAAAATGTAGAACAAAAGTAAAGCATGATCTAAGATGTATTTCACCTGGAACATTAAGAGACACTCCATAATACGCAAGATTGGTCAAAAAAGTCAATATTGGGTTTATAATAGTTAAACTAGAGGAACAAAATAAGACTGAAATTACTTTTTTATTTGTTGAGCCCATCCGTATTCCCAGTCATGTACATAAATCTCCGCCCCTAAAGGTGGTACCCAATGTGGTACCCAATTATCATGACATACTGTATTTTCCAAGCACAATAAGTCATCCAGCTGGTTAAAATCCACGTTATAACACTATAAACACAAAGCGTTTTGAGTGAGGTATGGAGATGGTCGAGTATGACTTTGCTATAGACTTGCTTCACTATAGACCATTTAGTTGCTTAAAAGCTTAAAACACAACCAATCGTACCAATTCTGAAACTCAAAATTGTCTTTATGTTCATGATTTCCTCTCAATTCAATATATGTATATATATATATATATACATACACACACACAGTATATATATATATATATATATATATATTAGTACATGCAGTGATTTCTGAGCATTTATTACTATGTAGTATTTAGTCCTATTACTAAATCATTTGTTTGGTTGAACATGTTCAGGGCTTATTTCATAGATCATCATTTTACCCGTTATCTAAAGCTGACGTTTGTCAAATCCTAGCACTTGTCGGACACATCTTCATAAACATCTGAAGCATATGATTTAAACATAACATGAGGGACGTGGCTTGCATGAGACGAAAACTTCTTATCAGCATGAATGACAGAGTGATTGACGGCACGGAAAGAAAAAAGAACCAAAACACAAACACAGGCAGTGTCAATGTCAGGAGAACAGCTGGCATAAACACACACAAACACACACACATATACAGGTAGACAGGTGAGGACAATTAAGGCAACCTGTCAGCAAGACAGGAGACAAACGCTTTATATAGGCAAACTCAAGGCCAGTCATTACGGTGCGGTACAGCTGCTCTACCTCTCCTGGCTTTGACTTATGTGTTTGTGTATGTGTGAGCGTGTCTGTTGAGATGTAAGAGAAGCTTTCTTTTAAGCTGAGCAGAATGTTAAATATCCAGATCACAGACTTTCATATCACCTTTGTGAGAAGTTGGCATAATTAACGCAGCATGAAAGAATGAACAAGAAGATGGAGCTGAAGCTATCTAAACAAGGAGAGGGTCAGCTATAAATAGAACCACTGCAATAGCAGTCACAACCTCTTTTTCTCTGCCTTAGAAAATGGAGGAGAGTGGGATGTCTGTCAGCTCATTTAACCCAATGTCATGCTCTGAATCAGCAGCAAGCAGTCAAACAGCGGACAGGACGTTGGCGAATAACAAGACGTGAAATTACATGATTTATCCTTTTTTAGCTGGTTATTTTAGTGTGAACAATGGCTTAGCGTCTGGACACCACGTCCTGCACATTCCTGGTCAGTGGTGTCAGGTTCAGAAGGGAAACGTGAGTGTACCGTAGAAAGGAGGTTCCTCTGCTCGCGGATGACGGCACAGCAGCCCAGGAAGCCCGTGACCATGACCAGGCCGCCGGCGAGCAGGAGGATATACGCCGACACGGCGAATGTACTGGAGGCCAGAAGGCTCAAATAATCGGCTTTATCAATCAGAGTCCAGATCCCCACCCCCATCACAACCCCTCCACCCATCTGCAATATGAAAAAGAAAGAAAGAGAAAAAGAGAGAGAGAGAGACATGAGTTGTCTTTTAATTATACAGAAACAACTTGGTGATTCCATCAAAATGCTAATTTTTGCTTTAATTATACACATTCATCCAAAAAGGAAGATATTCCAGACATCAGATTTCTCGCCTTATCAGGTAAAAAAAAAAAAAAAAAAAAAGAACATTCATAATTTATTCATAACATGCTTATCATAAATCTGCAGCATTTCTGAATCATTTCTATTACGTAACCTGGAAAATACACAGATTTATCATTTTAGATGATTAATGATGTAATATGCAATAATGAAATTAGATAGCTTTTTTTTTTACTTTACACCAGCAGCTCAGTCTGTTACACAAAGAATTCAAGCTGCTGTTGATGGAATGAAAATGTAGGCAAGCAGAGGTAGGGGTAGCTCAACAGGTTAATGCTCCGGGTTTCTGACCAGAAAGTTTGAGCTTCAAAGATAACGCCACCAAGCTGCAACTACTGGGCCCTAGAACAAGACCCTTAACTGATCCTGTGCTCTGACCACAACTTTCTTCCAGCTGGGATATTTGAAGAAAAGATTTACACTGTGCAGGAATGTACTGTATATAAGACCTTACATGCAAGGAATAAAACATTATGGGTTTGTGCCGTTACAGAAACATTATGCTAATTCTAAAGCACAATATAATGCATAACTGATACCACAGCCTTTTAAAATTTTATTATAAAGTGACATACTGTATTTTTATTTACACTTGTTTTCATAGGGCAAGTTGATTTCTAACAGTGTTCCTTACCTGCCTCTTATTTTCCTCAATACTGCAAAAAAAGTCTTGCCAAGTTACTGTGAAATCACAACCCGTTTTGCATGCTGGAGCACAGTACTGACACTGGAGACGCCTTCCAATGCCCTTAAATAATATATTTGTCCTAGAGACATATTGCTAGAAATTTTGAAAATCTTTCTACTTTTCACGGATTTATAATTTAGTCTAAAGTTTAAAACATCAGTAGTGTCATGAACTGGTCTATTTGAACCGTCTAAATGATGCCTTTATGCTTTTCGAAGAGTTGTTGAGAACAACCTTCTCTTTCTATTCCTAGACAACTTGTCACTCTTAAAGCTGCTAAAGGAAGATCAATAAAGTCGTACTGTAATAATGTCTTAACCGCTAAACTTTACTTGCCGGAGTATTTAAAACATTTTATCATAAAACATTTTATCATAAAACATTTTATCATAAAACATTTTATCATAAAACATGGGTGTATATACTGTATTTACTTCTTGCATGTCCGTGTACATTTGACTGATAAGAAATAAAATAAATAAATAAAAAAGACAAGCTTATAAAAGCAGTAAACATACAGTACAGCCTATGAACTTCTTCAACATACACTTCTACTCTTTTCTTCCTGACCTCTCCCTTATCTGACTTGTATTCGAAGGAAATTCCAGGAAAATATCCCAGCCCTTAATTCCCCTTCCTTTTCCTTCTACGTTCAAACAAAGAGCCATAGCAGAATCAGACACACCCTCTGGGGACTTCTGCTTGATGAGTGACCCGCATACCATTCTGCCCACTCCACTGCAAAAGCCAGCTTTGTTTCAAACAAAAACTAAATCTTTGTGCTCTAATTTACTCGGCCCCGGGAGAAGATCAGAGGTTAAGAAGTACGAACAAAATATTATACGGATTTAATAAAAATAAATAAATAACAGCAGCTCTGATATTAGTGCTGGACATACGGGTCATATCATGATGCTCATTCTAATATGTTAGCGTTTCTATAGTAACAGTTCACTCGCTATAATCTAAAACAAATAATAGGTTAGCTGTTATGGAGGGCGTTCAAGTCAAACCGGGACCTTTGATGCAGAATAACAGAACACAGTTATGAGAGTAAAAAAAATAAAAAATTCTCAACACTAATGCACTTATCCCAGCGATTCACTAGTGCATGGATACTCTGTACTCTGGAGGATGCGTCATGTCTGAAATGCGGGCCTCACAGGACCTCTAATGGCCCAAACAGGTGGCAGGTGGAAATGGCTTGGAGTGAGGTCAGAATTGATGCAGAACTCCCAGTTAAATTCCCAAATTGTAGTCGAATTTCAAGGATCAGGAGTTCACCTCAGCCAGGATCACTATTCATGGATATACAGCCTTGTTTAAAATGTTTGCACCATGTAAATTTTTTATTGTTTAAATTTATTTATTTTTTTTTTATTTATGAGAAGTCCCGGTTTGACTTGAACACCTTTCGTATTTAACAAAGACATTTCTTTTTCTCCAAGATGATTATATATATATATATATATATATATATATATATATATATATACACACACCATACTGTATGTATGAATGTCTTGTTAAATACGAAGGGTGTCGGGACTGTGAGATTAAATGCTTTAATCACATCATTTGTATGAATAAATATAAGCAAAAGTATAAATCTTTTTAAAAAGTGCTTGATATCATTTTCTTTGCCCAGGATTTAATGAAAGCGTGTCCTTGATGCTATTAAATTTCACTAAGGTTCAATATCACAGTTATTTCAATCGACAGACAAATTCGTATGACGATGACAAGGCATCACTTCACAGCACATACAAGACTCGAGCATGTTTAGAAATCCTAGCTTTTCCTAAAGCCTTTAAAGCCACTCGCTTCCAAACAAATACGACTCTAGAGGGTGCTGTCCCAGTTCGTGAGCTGTTGCGTGCGCTGCCTGATCAGAAACCAGAAATCCTGGCAGGCAGAATGAAACCGAGAGCTGAGAGGTGGTGGGAAAAATAAAGGCTGACTTGTACGTCTGCCCCCACATCGCTACTGACAATGACTCACACACATACATAAACACACGCTCAAACCTCCTTCCTCCCTTTCAATTTAAAAGTGATTTCACTTCTAGCCCAGGGCTTTATGAAACATTAGGGATTGACCGAGCTCTATTATTATACACTCACTGTTTAAGAATACACATGCACGCACAAATACACCACACACACACGTACGCAACCCACCTGAGACTCACCAACTTCGATTTGATCTTGTGCAGTTTTTACTTCCACCCTCTCTGACTAGTTTTAGCCCACGGAACAAACTCCCACACTTTTTTCCTTACACTGAAATAATGCATAACGCACACAATCGCCACTCAATCCGGACTCACCCAGAACAGGAAGTTGAAGACGAAGAGCAGATACTTGAGACAGACCGTCACCCAGTCATCCTGCTCATGCTTATACATGCTCCCCATCTTCCCTGCTGAACGAAAGACATACAAAGATTACAATATTGCTATATTATTAGACAAAACTATTACTTATTCAGTCAAACAGAGGTAAGTTATGGTCTTGCTTTCCTGTGAAGGTCTTCATGAGAGACAGTTCCATCGTGGTGCTTGATGAATTTTGCAAATGCACTATATTTGGAAATAATATTGTTACTGCAAGAACTGTTGCAGAAAGGCTGACCTTCGTGTCCTAAAATAACAACTGACTGTTGTCGTTGTTACATAAGTACCTAATGCCATGTGTGTTGTTTCATAGTTTTTGAAATTCCCAGTACTTTTCCTCAAAGACATTTGCAAGTGATCCCAAATTGAAACTATATATGACGTACAGTATCCTGTATATAAAGTATATATAGGGTATATATGTAGTGTATCCTACAGTACACACACACACACACACACACTGTTGCTAATTTTATTCTGCTTGCATTTTTATTGTTATAATTAACTCTATAATAACACGCCGTCATTGTTGCTGGGAAAAACTGAAGAAATATTCTCAGATATAAGCTATTTTAGGCTGTTTATAATTAGATTATTTACTTTGCATCTGTTTTTATTTCCAGATTAAAGATTGAAACCCTGTTTTTTAGTCACAGTCTGTTTTTTATCAAAAGCACTTGTAGCATCTCACATGTGGCTTGGACGTACAACTGAACACTTAGTCTAAGTAGTTCAATATACACTGCCCGGCCAAAAGATAAATAAATAAGTCACCATTTCAGAAGGGTCTAATTATTGAGCTGCATCAAGCAAACTGTCCTGCAAAAACAACTAAATTACCGAAACTGGGTTAAGTAACCATTGTCCAAACCTATTAGGATGCAACTTTCTAGAAGAAATGTGGTCATGAATGGAGTTTAATCACTTAAAGCTTTGGATACTGCATGATAAAAAGAACAACAGCCAAACCGGAGCTATGTTTAATAGTATAAGTTGGAGAATTTCCCTGTACACGCTATATGATGAGAATTCACAGGATTTGGACTAAACACCTGTGAGTCTATAAGAAAACCACTTGTTAATGACACTAATCAGAGCAAAAGGCTTATATTTGCTAAGAAGCATAAAGATTTGACTTTTGGAGCAATGTAAAAAAAAAAATTTTTTTTAAATCATGTGGTCTGATCAGTCCAGACTGACCCTATTCCAGAGCGAGAGTTACTTCAGGGTAAGAAGTGAAGCGCATGAAGCGATGCTCCCATCATGTGTAATGCCTATTGCAGAAGCCGTCGGAGGAAGTGTTATGATCTGAGGTTGCTTCAGTTGGTCAGGTCTAGGCTCAGCACCATTATCATGGTAATCAGTATACCACTAACACGACTTGCTTTTTTCACAGATACTTTGTCTCTCATGCTTGTTTTTTTCTTGTTAGACCTAAAGCTAAAGTATAATAGGTTAAAAAAAAAAAAAAGACATCACTTTGTACTTTTAACAAATATATTGTGTTTTGCTTCACTGGCACTGGCACCCCTTTTTTAAAGTTAGTTCAAATATTGGTTTGCAGCACTGGAATGCTCGTATGCTGCTGATGCCAAATGGCAAAACCAGGCTTAATTTATGCAGGAGTCAAAAAGAATACCCATAACACTGTGTCATGACATACAAAATCGTGAAATTACATTAATTGTACTTACGGTCCACAGAATATATACCTACTATCTAATAACAGTCCAATCAAAACATTGCCTATGTGGCAGTGATATAAGTTAGGAATAAAGCTGTCCAGAGTGTGCTGATACAGGAAAATAATCAGTGGTGAGCCGGATGTGACTCAGAGTTACTCTTACTCCATAAATATGCTTATTTTACAACAACAGCATATCTCAAAAAGCTTGCCAACAAAGCAATCTGCTAACTCCATCCATTCACCCCTCCATTGTCTCTACCAATTATCTTGTTTATGGATATAAGGGCCTGAAGCCAATGCCAGGAAATTTAGAGCACAACACAGGAAGCACTCTGGATAGGGTGCCAACCCTTCACAGGGCACAAGCACACACTCAGACACCCAAACCCACACTATGGGCAATGTAAAAAAGCCAATCACTCTACAACACATGTCTTTGGATTGTAGAAGGAAACCAGAGTACACTAAGGAACCAACCAAACACTGAGTGAACATGCACACTCGATGCGAGGCAAAGGTGCTTACCACTGTGACGCGTAATTAAAGATAATTCTATATCCATATAAACAAACGCAAGTCTGCACATTGGTCGGAACTTGCTCTTTTAATGATACCACTATGTTTTGTACGTCGGGGAGAATTCGAAACCAGTCTCCAAACCAAAGTTTTCTGTCTCTATGTCTGTCCTGCCACAGTTTGTCACAGTATCATGCAAAACTGGCAGATGACAGAATTTAATGAAACTTTAGCAGTACTTTGGTATTTGGCTGAAGTTAAACCTGCACCATAGATGAAATCAAAACAATTACAGTTTTTTACATTTTCCATTTAGAAGTGAAGTTATGAGCAGTTTTCTGCCCGCGTACTGTGCATGCGTCCAACTGTATTGGCGCGTCTTAAATCAACCACTTCAGTTTAATGAAATGTTTGCAGTACTGAGATATCGGCCTGAACCTGCATCATAGGTGACATCAAAATGTTGAGTGAAAGTTATGTTATGTACAGTTGTTATGTGCTGGATTTAATAATCTACTTTAAAATAAGCTACTACTAAGCTACTTGCTCAATGTAAACAAACACCTGCACCAATAGATATTAATTAGAAAAGCTAATAAAAGAATATTGTTCCTGGGATTAGTTCATATTTTCACCACTGAAAAAACAGCGATGAAGCGGTATAAGTGAATTTTAACATGCTGGAGTCGGCTTATTTTTAGCTTTAACCTTTCCACTAACTCTTTTCCCGTCACCGACAGGTACTAATGCTAGTATATAATATATTGCGATTGCGATTTACACTGCGAAATGTAATTGTTAAATGTACTATTTTCTTTTCAATCATATGTATCCATGCTAACAGCAAACACTGTAAAGGCACAAATTATCTCATTAAAAAGACATTTGTCAATGTTTATTTAGCACAGCAAAAATAATACAAAAAAATAAATAAACAAATAGTTATATATTATTACCAAACTACATTCCCAACTAATTGTCGCTATACAAATAAAACAGAATTTCAAATTAAATTGGATTGAAGGACCAATACAGAATTGAGGGGAGCAGTAGAAAAAAAATGACTGAAAACTGGAGACAGGTTTTTCTGGAGAGACAGCAGTCAAACTGCTTATTTCTGTGACATGATAATTAATAGTTGAGGCCCATGAATTGCCCTGGTATACAAGTGACATGGCCTATCTGAGGGTTGAGCTCAGAAGCAACACTTGTCAAAACAACAAGGAAATAATGGCCTCTTAAATAAGCATGTTTGGGGAGAAATGGTCAAAAATATACATCAGAATACGCACGAAAACCACACAAATCCACACAGCTGGGTTAGAAAGAAAGTGGAGACGGACCTCATGCAAGACCGCACTGGCCTTGAGTTTTCTTATTGCTGGAAGGTGTATTTTTTATGATTTATTTTTTGATGTATGTACAGGATATGTAGTGAAGGAATGAAAGGTCCATTAGTGTGCTAAATGATGGAGAACAATTCCCACATCTCTATCTTGCTCGGTGCATCAGGGGATTCTCTTCTGTACAATAAATAAAGATGAACATTAAATGGTCCAGAAACCGAACACTAATCCCAGAAGTGTGATTAATATGATTCTTAAGTACATGGAGCAAAATGCTATTAGCTGCTGTTGATATTCCACAACAGTGAAAATGAAAGTGTTCACAGTAAAAATGACCAACACTTAGTTGCAAAGAACTGAGTCAAACATTCAAAGGGAAACTCTAGTCACAGGTTAGGTTTATTCAACAAGCTGATGTAAGCTTCAGTTTGAACTCTATAAAATCCCACTGTCATTTGAGATTCATTTTGGTTCTGCTCGTTATTGAAACTTCTCCCCGTCCATTCTGTGATGCATGCACAAAAATATTGGCATCCATGTGAAAATAAGCACCAATTCATTAAATATGCTGCGTGTCATTTTCAAGATAGACATATTGGTACTGTACACTGCAAACTGTATGGTTAAACCCTTATTCAAAAATGTTTTATAAGTAGCATTTTTTGTTTTTTCACTTTTGTAATGTGGAGCAAGGTTCAATATGTGCATGTAATGCAAAAGGCATGCAGCATAAATGCAAAAAAACTTTAGAAAAGTTTGAACTATTTGTTCAAACTTCCATCATCCAAGAGTTAAATATGTCATTATTTTAACATTATTACACATTACAAAACTCATGATGTTATTTATTGTATTAACGAGAGCTTCTGGGCCATAAGCTACAAAACAGCCAAAATGATCCGCCTGCATATTTCACAATAGCTTTTGGGGACTTTTCCTTGCTTACAGCATCAGTAGAGAAAAAGTCTGTTTGCATGTGATCACAACATCCAATTCTAATAATTCCTTGTGAAGTTCGGCCTCTGTTTCATTTTCTTTGTGAGTTGCTCTCAGAAAGGGATTTTTCATCTCCACATCAAGCAGCTTGAGTGGGTGCTGAATGCGTATGCGCCCAACTGGCAGATTTTTAGCTATTTTGAAACTTACAGATTTCGCCCTGATTATGGTTGATGATATTTCTGGCTGGGTAAGTTATTTTTTTTTAATACCCAGACTATCTTAGTGGTTTAGATCAACAAATCATTTTCTTTCGAGTTAAAAGCCTTTTGGCTAGAGGAAAATATGAAACTTTTGGAGACTGACAGCAATTTAAAAATAGATATTTGCAGAATCCATTTTGGTTTAAAAAAACATTTTGTCCAATTGCCAAAAACAGAAGGAGCTGCTCAAACTGTTCAGCTTTCTTATTTCCATGAATACAAATGGTCTGTTAAGCTGCAGTAGCCAAAAATGGGATACCAGTTTGACCAGCTCATCTTGTGTTTTGACAGCTGGTACTGTAACTGGTAATCAGACCAGGCAGGTTTTTTCCATCTGAGAATAAGCAGAGCAAACAGCATTTTGTACTTTTTTCCACTTTAGAAATATTATTCAAAGCCCCAACGATTTAAAGTGATTTTTTTCCCTCTTTTAGCTTAAGTTGAAATCAAAACTATATATAATCTTCTGTTCCTCGTGAGATTTTGTGTTGAATTATTTTAAATATTTTAAATGTTGAATCAGTTTCCGTTCCTGACACAGGAATTAGAGTGAATATCATTTGAGAATTTTAAGTTGAAGGAGAAGAATTGAAGATGTAGAATTTAAGCAAATACCTTTAAAATAAAATATTAGAGCAATAATTCCCAATTCATACAATAATTCCCAATACATACCTCAGCGTGTTGAGGGATTTTTTTTTGTATTATTATTTTTTTATATGCCAATATACAGTACATTCTGTTGCCCAAATGATTGCACTGATATGATCATGTACTTTCATTCTCAAGTTTTATTAATATTACAAATTGCTGGTGCACCCTATGTACAGTCACTTAGGTTCCCATTTGTATATACAAACATCATGTACAGTACATGTATATAGAAACAGTATATTCATATTATTTAATAAATGTTTTAACCTCGATTAGGCACATTCTTTTGCAGTTTATCAGACTGCACTAGTGCAAACAGTGTATCTTTGGCTTTTTATATAACATATATAAGTTTACCCTTAGTAATTTTAACCTAGCCTTAATATTCCCCCCACCTGTTGCTTGTATGTTGTTGTATAATCTATGAACTTGCTTCTGTAACATTAGTTTTTTTTTTTTTTTTTAGTTTTTAGCCTTTATTTGTCACATATACTGTACATTACTGCACAGTGAAATTCTCTCTTCGCATATCCTAGCTGGGGTCAGAGTTGAGGGTCAATCATGATACAATGCCCCTGGATCAGACAGGGTTAAGGGCCTTGCTCAAGAGCCCAACAATGGCAACCTGGTGGAGCTGGGGCTTAAACCGCTGACCTTCTGATCAGTAACTCAGCGCCTCAGCTCTCTGAGCTACCACTGCCAAATTTCCATTTGGGATTAATAAAGTGTTCTATCTATTTGTCTATCCATTCATCCATCATGGGTCAATGGAGACCAATGGTGAGCATATTAATTTCCATTTTTATGACCATAGTAGGACCTTTGGTCAACATTCATATCCACATATCCTACATTGCTACAGGCAATGTGGGAATGCCTTAGCTTAATCTGCATGTATTTGGACTGTGGGAGAAACCCGGAGTACCCGGATGAAACCCACCAAATATAGGGAGAACATGGAATCTCCATGCACACAGACCCAGTGGCGGGAATCAAACCCGAATAAATAGTGCTAGCCACTACGCCACCTATCTATCTATCTATCTATCTATCTATCTATCTATAATTCATAGATTGGAATTTATGGGGATGTAAAACTGAAGACTAGGAGATTTAGAAATTCCATCCTAATTCCCTGGGAGTTTTGTTTTGTGGCTGCACATTATCCTAAAACTACACCCCCCTTTTTTTTTTTCTTTTTCTTTTTTGCCAAATTGGAGTTTTCCCTAGACTACTGTAGCTATTTTTGTCACTGAAAGTCTGGAAATTTCCTTAAGTTTTCATTTCTGACACAGGAAGTCGCGTGCACATGATCTGAAACTTTAGCTGTTTTCGTTAGCAGCCTAGTTTGGAAACACTGTTATCACAATGTTTGTCCACTACCGTCTGCTTTGATGTTCTTTCACGCCTCGTGCGGTTTATTAAATAAGGTACAAATAATGGAATGGAACGGAATGGAAGTTTCCATTGCAGACTTTAGTCTCTGTTTGCCAAACATGGTACGTGTAAGATTTATGTTGGATTTGTTTTCTGTTCCTGCTGCACAACACGACTGCGGAGTGTTTACAGAGGGGCAAACACTTGCGGTTTCTTGGCAACGCGGTGTAGAAGAATATAAAAGCCGCCTGTGTTCCTGCACCATCACTGGCTACAACGTGTGTGTGTGCGCGCGCGCGCGTTAAGTGTGTTATATCATTAGCCACATGAGAGCTCATAAAGCAGAAGCGGAATCGCAAACCTTTCCTTTCCCGTTCTGAAGCAGGACTTCCCCGAATGTTAGTCAGATCATTTTTTTTATTTAATTTTTTTTCAAGAATCTGACTTCGACACGAGTTAGATCTGATGGATGCTACAAAATAAAAACAGCTAAAAAGCGCGGGCAGCGCGCGCGCTCGCGCTCGTGCGTGTGTGTACAGTAGCCATCCCCGCTCCAGCGGAGCACCTGCACTACCCCTGCTGTGCTCCGCATGTCCGGTGGGGGGAAAAAAAGTAGCCTGTAAACGTTCAGCAGCAAGCGCGTGCTACTTTTTTTTTTTTTACCACGCAGGCCAGAAAGCGGCGTAAAAATTCAAACTCACCCAAGAAGCAGAAAATCCAGCAGGATTCAAAGGTATAAAAACGTCTGCACGCGAAGTGTGCGTGTATATAGTACAGTATGTGTGTGAGCTGGTGCAGCTTGTTGCTTGTCCGAGTGGAGGGTCACAGAGGAGAGGCGGGGAAGGAAACACAGCTCCATCCCGCCCCTCTGCTGCTGCAGGCCATCCTGCTCCACTAAGCATTCATCTTCCTGCAAATGCACAACATCCACATCAGCATTTCTGATCAGGACACGCATGCATGCATGCAGCCTTCACACTGCAGGCAAATCTGATTTTTCATTTCTATTCTTCTCAAGGGTAACTCAGATGTACAGAATGTCTTCGTAAACATTATGACAACCGCAAACCACAAGGAATCTGATCTATTAATGACTGTTTTGGCCCTATTTCAAGGAAGATCAGATTTTTGCAGGCAGTGATGTCACCTCTAAGTCTGAACAGTCAAATCTGTGACTTTTAGCTAAATTCAACTCGATATTCATCCTACAATAGACTTTCGTCTAATGTAGGATGATAATGAGAACGGATTTCAGTGGCAGGATTGTGAGGTAATGAACCTCATGAACATTCTGTATGATGTTGTTGTACAAGCAAAATTGTAAAGACAGGGATCGCAACCATTCTCTGTGTTTTGGAGATTTTATATTGAAATGAACGACGCCACTTGGCTGCAGTGCCAAAGGAAAGCTAAAAGCATAAAAGTCAAGTTCTTTATCTTACGCACTCATCGTCTATACCGCTTTATCCTGTATACAGGGTATAGGGGGCCTGGAGGCTATCCTAGGAGATTTAGGGCACAAGGTAGGGTACACCCTGTATGGGGTGCCAATCCATTGCAGGACACACTCCCACTCATTTGCACACACTCACTCGCTCACTTATTGTTGGCTATAACGCTTTATCCTGTATACAGGATTGCAGGGGTCCTGGAACCTATTCCAGGAGACTTAGTGCATGAGGCAGGGTACACCCTTGCAGGGCACACACAGATCCACATTCATACGCTCATTCATAAACTACATGCAATTTGGCAATCAACCTAATCTGTATGTCTTTGGACTGTGGGAGGAAACTGGTGCACCTGGAGAAAACCTACCAAGCACGGGGAGAACATGCAAACTCCACGCAAACAGAGCAGAGGCAGAAATCAAACCAGTGCCCTGGAGGTGCAAGGCGACAGTGCTAACCTCCTCCTTCATCTTATCTTTAATATGGACCACTTTTGTTTGTAGTGTGAACATAGTACTGTACATACGATTTGTGTATACATATACCACACTGTATAACTTCCTCAGGCCTCCACCTCACCCATACACAATCATATTATTTTACACACCAATTTTATATGCATAAATGAACAAAAGTCCATCCATCTTCCATACCACTCCATACACCAGGAAGGTTGTGAGATCTTCTCCAAGGAAGCTCAGGCACAAGGCAGGATACACCCCAGATGGGGTGCCAACCAATTGCAGTTTTAGGAGCACACACCCTCACATATACACACTATGGAAAATTTAAAAACACCATTCAGCAAAATACTTGTAGAAAATCCACAAAGAACAAGGAAAACATCCAACGTCGGCATACACAGAGGTGTCAAGATTCAAACCCCAAATCCTGGAGGTTCAAGCAATGGTGCTAACCACTGAGCAACTACGCTCTCTGTGGACAGAATATTTTATTGTCTTCAATAAGGGAGCAGCCGAATAAACAATAAATTAGGACCATCTGATAATAACTACACTACACGGCAAGCTGAAACATTCAGTTCATGATCTACAGAAGTCAATTGCAAGTGCTATTAATGTGAAATGGAATCATCTAAGAGGAATAACACATCAGCCACAAAGCAGTAGACCATGCAAACATACAGAGCGTGGCTGCCAAGTGCTGAAGTGTATAGTGCATTGAAACCCATGGTTGCATCGCTCACTACTCACTACTTAGAAACTGCCTCTGAAAGCAACATCAGCTCAAGAGCTGTATATTGAGAGATCAGAATATGCAAAGTATCAGCTGGAGTGGTGTAAAGCATGCTGCCACTGGATTCAAGAACAATTGAAACCTGTTCTCTGCACTGATGAGAGAAGCTTCACTATCTGGGAGTGATGGACAAACATGCGTTTTGGTAGATTCCAGGGGAACAAAACCTACAAGAATGTAACATGCCATCAGTAAAGTTTGGTTTAAAAAAATGATGGCCTCTACCTGTTTTTCCAAGGGTTTAGATCCCATTTGACTCAGTGAAGAGTACTAGTAATGCCATTTAGGCAATTGTATGCTTCAAGCTTTGCAGTAACAGTTTGGCGAAAGCCTTTGCCTTGTCCATGATAAACAATGTTTCCTGGTTCTGTTCCTGGAATAGATTTGGACTTTTCAAAAATACACATCTGGATACTGAAACTTTGTAATATACTGTATATAAGTAACTGCTGCTGTAATCCATCCAATAGCCCCTATTTTGAGTATTGTGAGTCAGAACTACCACTGGCTTACTCTGAATTTCTGTAAAGCTATTTTGTGACAGAGTCGATTGAATTGAACAAAATGTTAAAAATTTTTGTGACTGGGTTGCTTGTTAATCCAGGTGTTATTTCAGAAGAAAACATTAAGCTTTTCATTACTTGAGCATAATTAGAAGATGTTGGCATAATCATTTGGCTGTTTTCAGTATGCAAATGAAAACAGTGGCATTTAAAAAAATTTCATTTTCATGGCCTTGAAAAGAACCTTATCCAACTTTTCCTGGTCAGACAGGGTGATGAAGCAAGAGCTGGTTTTGTCACAAGTGTCCTTTTCATTATGCAAAGTACAGCATCTGCTGATGAAGTGCTAGATCTTGTCTGACCCTCAATGTTTAGGTTAATTTGATATGTTCTGCACTGAGCCAAAGGCCTCATTGATTAGACAGGCCTCTTCTCCTTATTTACTCCTGTCAATAGCAGCAAGGACTTTATTAAAGAAATAGTCCATGGTGCTCTTCTTCTATACTGTAGGTGACTCTGCAAGTGGTGCCAGAGGTGATTAAAGGCACAAATACCCAAAACAGAAAAAAATACAGAAATACTGCCTCATTCATGAAACGCTATTGTTAATATTAAAGGGCAGAGAATATAAAATGGCAACCCTGTAGTGTAAGGTATCACTGACATCTGCAACTTGCTTCTGATTGTCCTCAGTCACATAACCCAGGATTCCTCAATGTGTCCTCTTCTCCACATGCCCATAGTACTCTGTATTTCAACAGCTAAAGCTTTATCAGGAGAAGGCAAAGGAAGTAATAAACAAAATTCAGCGATTTATATTTTTAAAAAAGAGTACTTTCCCCTGTCACATCTGAACCAGTGCAAAGAGTTTACTGAGGCAGACCTATGGGCATCTATTGTAGTGGATGTCATCAGCAATTGACCTTAAATCTCTCATAAGACATTTAATACTAGTTTTACCAACAGTGTCAGAAGGGGAAAAGAAACGAGACCATTTTCTGTTCAATAGAGAGTTCCACTGGATGATTTTTTTTAATTTCTCACAGTCTGAATTAAAGACAAATGAGGGTATGGGAAGGGGAATATGTTCCAAAACGACCAGCTGGGGTCCTCTAATTTGAAAGGGGAAAAAAAACAAAAAGAATCAAACCGCATTGTCAGTGAAAATCGAAAGTCATCAGGCAGTGGACTTGGCAGTAAGGAGTAATAATTAATTAATTGCATAGAATAAACAGAAATGGGTGACAGAGAAGAATGAAATCACATGAATTAATTTGATATGTTTTTTCAAGGTCCAGTTGTGATTCTGGTTTGGTTCTGTTTGTTTGGTTTCTTACTTTTTTTTTTTTTTTTTTGTTAGTTGATCACCATGGATTTTTGTGTCCTGTTTAAGGCATTCTAAATGGAGGGAGTGTGGTGGGGGTGGGGTCATGGAATGTGTATTTTAAGGGAACGGTTCAGTGAACACATTCAAAAAAGACAAAATATTCTGTGACTCAGGCAACCACACACACACACACACACACACACACACACACACAAAGAGAGAGAGAGAACAATGCGCCCCATATTTTACTACTTCTTTAACAAGATAACACAGGTCTACCCAAAAGTGTGTCTGTTAATGCTCCATCTGAAAGACCTCCCAGATAATGCATTTTTTCTTACTTCAAACTCCATTTATTTTCACTCCTACACTCCAAATGTGCAGTTTTAGTGTCTGTTTAAGTGAGTTACTCCTGCCAAGCCAGGGAAGGGGCTCTCCTATATGAGAATAAAAAAAAAAAAATATATATATATATATATTGCTTGTTTATGCACTGGTCAATACAAAAATAGAGAAAAAAAATACAAAAAGTAAAAAGCAGGAAAACGTTTTTGTTGTTTTTGTTGTTGTTGTTTGTTTTTTGGCACATGCAAGCTGGAGACCTATGTGAATGTCCAAAAGTGACTAAAAGATAAATGTTGCATAATAGGCTTCCTTTAAACCATCTACTGTTTAAGCATAAATGTAATTACTCCCACCCAGTTAAGAAGCATTTGTATTTCAAGGCCCTGTGGTTTGCAAATGCTGTATTAGCTTTACTGTGAAATGTATCTCTTAAAAAAATTAAAAAATAAAAATTAAATAATAAAAACATTACTGTATGCTGGATATTCAATGAAAGAAAAATATTTCTCCTTTTGTGCAAGAAATCAGTGCTGTAATACCACCTGCTGCCTACACCCATTCAAGGTTTGAATTTAGCTAAATGATAATAAATTGGATCCTTGGACACTGCACAATGAATAAGTTCAGATTGTCAGTTGGGTTGGTTTATGCAATGCATGACTTTGTAACTTTGCTTGAGTGGGTGTCTGTGCTCCAGTGTAATGCCTGAGCAATATATGCACTAGAAATACCCTCATCAGGAAAAAACACACAGAGGCACCACTGTCCGGCTTTCAGACTAAAATGATTCTAACTTTTTGCAATTAGAGCAAAAAATAAAAATAAATAAAAAACTACAACATATACAGTAACTGTAAAATCGAATCTATGTTTAGCCTGTATATTTCCTATTTGCCACTTAACTGTAACCAGGGATGGATTTGCACAGTGTAGAACAGGGTTTCTTAAATGTTTTGTATCCAATGACACTATGCAGAACAAAATACTTTCCAATGACTGTCTTTTGATCATATAACATTACATGAATTTCTTCAGAGCTCTTTGTTCCTGAGCTTCACTCTCACCATGATGTAACATTGTATATCTAAACAGCACCTGAAGTTGTTTTTTTTTATGTAAGATTATCTACATTGTATTACTGTAAATTACCTAAATTAGCACATTTTTAATATCAAGTCACCATTTAATGTTCCTTACATTTATCAAAACTATATAATAATAATATAATCATAACACATTTGTGTGACATGCTCACTAGTTCATAGTGAAATTAAACTTTATTGGGTTAACTTTTTTCATTGGACTTTGTCTACCAGATCTGGCACTGGTTTTACACCAGATCCCCCTTCTGTCACAACCCATGCAATCTCTGGGCCTGCGACTGGCACTGAATGTCACTGGCTACTTAGACATTTAAGCAGTTTGGATTAAGGGCATTGCTCAAGTGACCAGCAATGGTGTCCCGATGGTGGTGGGGATTAAACCATGACCCTTCAATCAGCAATCCAGATCCTCAGTTATGGACCTTAAAACTTTTTAAAGATAATTCCAGTAAGACAGCCTGAAAATTTGAAACACAGAGGTTTAATTAATTTATTTATTCATGATCAAACATTAATGTGAAATCATGTAATCAATCATGTGTGAAATGTACATATCTTTTGTTTTTTTGTTTTTCTTTACCTTAATAACAACAACTACCCCAGAACCACTGTTTTCCTAAATTCAGTAGGAACAGAAGAAATAGTTAGATTAGAAAACACTACTAAAATATACATAATATTGCATTTATTCCCTGCAGTAACAGCATAAACCATCATTTAGAAATAAGCACCAACTTCTAAAATTATACCAAACCAGTATGCTAAGTAAATGTCAGTAGGCTGAAAACATTTTAATATTTCCCAGACTTCACTGTAATAAGATAGGATCAGTTTAGTTTAGGTTAGGTTAGATTAGTTTAGGTTGGATTAGATTGAATTAGATTAGATTAGATTAGATTAGATTAGATTAGATTAAACTGTATTGTTATTGCCTTGGGGCCAAAGCTTTCCCATTGGCACAAAAGGAACCCACTAAATGTTAATGTTTTTAATGTTATAGCTGATCTGTGTATAATGTTTTAAAGTATATGACTGTAGAATAACTGTTTTTATAATAATTATACAGTATATGCCAACATGTTACTGTATTTACAAAGGTTAATAATATCTGCCAATTTTTCATGTAATTCAGGAACAAGAACTGAGGGAGGATATATGCACTGACATTAGTTTATTACAGAAACGTAATCATAAACAACAACTGTGAAATAAACAGGAATTAACCTGGGAGTTTAACAAACCAATTAAATTAAACAGGATAACAAACCAGAGATGAACATAGAAAATAAACAAACATGCAACAGAACTGCATGTTAGTCAAACACAGCAATACTCAGTTATACGAATATCATCCAGCTTAAGAGATAGTTAAGAACCGATTAGCAAAGTTAAGGAAACTACTAAATGAGAAAGACAGACATTACTACAATCGAGTACCCTATAAAATGTGTAAACACTTTGTTTGTCTCCATTTCCTTGAGAAGTTCCTCCACTTCCCTCCCATTTGCAGTTGTGCAGTCAGCTCTGTACCAACACATGTAAGCTCATGTTCCACCAATTTTAGCCACATGACCTAACAAAACATTACCTGGCATGTCAGATGTTTAATAATCATCCAGACAAAACAACACTGAACACCATTTACCCTGTGAAATCTTTTGGTTGAATCAGTTCAATCAATAGTGAAATGTTGAAGGGTAGTGATTGGATTAAGGATTGGATAGCACATAATTTACTTCCACAACCCTAACTTTACAGCTTTACAGAAAAAAACAGTTTTATGCTGATAAATTTCACTTGTTATCTACTATTATTTACATGTAAATGATGAATATTCAAAACTATTTTATATTTACTATGAATTGTACTGATAAAACTATTTTATATTTACTATGAAGATACTGTTGCAAAGCCACATTAAATTGGAAATTGAATTTATATATAACAAATTTTGTTTGTTTGTTTGTTTGTTTGTTTGTTTGTTTGTTTGTTTGTTTGTTTGGTGGGTGGGTGCTCCATGGGCATTCCTCACTAAATTTAAAAATAGGAAGCAGATAGAACAGGTACAATTAATGGCTGGTGAAACATTGGAGCAGTGTGAGGAGCGGCAACAAGTTCACCGCACACTGCATTGACAGGTAATAGTAGCATGCATGCATCAACACCATTTAATGCACACACAGTAGAATCCAAAAAACATTATATAACCATAATGGTGAGGTGTTTATGCCTCCATTACAGTATATCAACTTAATTTCCATCACTCCAAATTTGTATGGTAAGAATTACTTACTCTTCCACTCACTTACTCACTCACTCTTTCTACCACTTTTCATGTGCAGATAGGGGCACAGGAGGCCTCAGGGCATGAAGCAGGGTACAATCTTGACAGAGTGCTGATCCATCTCAATACACACTTGGTCACACACTACAGGCAATTTGTAAATGCCAATTTGCACATCCTTTTGAATTGTTGGGGAAGCCAGATTACCTGGTGGAAACCTGCCAAGTACTGGGTGACCATGCAAACTTAACTCAAATCCTTAACCCAGGAGGTGCGGGGCCACAGCGCTAGCCACTATGCCGCCTATTGTAAGACTGTTCCCTAATCTGTGACAAATCCTGCTGGACATATTGATAAAGATTACATTATAAATGCTTAATGCATAGTACTGTATGTATTATATGCATCCTAACTATGTGGAAAGCATTTTTCATTTTTCACACCCTGGTCAGGGTGCATAGGCTGTCATTTTTCTTAAACCAAAATTTCATTGTCAGTTTATAGCTTCATTCTCCATAAAGTGACATGAATTAATTCAAGTTATTTCTAGCAACAAAACGTTTGACTTTTTCTCTTCAGGCTAGAAAATATCTGCGATTGTTTTAATGTACCAGATGTCCAACAATACAGTATCAGTGAGGATAAATATAGACTGGCGCGCACGGAATTGCTGGAGTGTTACTTGTTTTCAGACCATCTGACATAATGATAACTGACATAACTCTAATGCTCTATGGTCGTGTGTCCTCGTCTTTTATTATTCAACACCTCTGTGCATTCTGCACACGCAAATCAGGCTCAGAAATGACTAGCTGTCTCACCACATCAAAAACCATAAAGCTGCTGCCCTATATGGGAGAAATAAAAATATCCTCAGTGCATTTAAGTGTAAAGGGGAAGAAAAAAAATGCGCCTGGCGTTCAGTCAGTGTGGAAGATGTGTGGGCAGGTGAAGGTGCCATTGCGCGTGTAGGAGGCACCGATTTAGTTTCGGGATCATCTCCATGCACTCCATCCGCTTTAACCCGCTCCTGTCCTGCGCAACCCAGAGCCAACTTCTTATATTCGGGGCTGAACTTTTTTTTTCTCTCTCTCTCTCCGGAGAGAAAAGCAATGCGCTCGAATCACGGGTGGATACACAGTTTGGAGTGTATTATAAAATAGTCTATTATATCCCTGTATATGTACAGTAAGGGATGTGTGCGCTTCGCAACGATGCTGTGATTCAGCAGTGCCAGACCCTGAGGCTGCTGCTGAGGCTTTTTACAGGATCAACTGGTTTCTTCAAGTGCTTTCTAGGATCTTTCTGTTAACTTTGCACCATGGACGACAGGACTTGTCTGTTTTGTGGCTCGGCTCGTGTCTTGACGGAAGAACGCAAAGCAACAAATCTCTTTCAAAAGTCCTTATCATCAAATTCTTGATTTAGAAGAAGTATTTGCGTATGTGTATTTCTAGGCTCAAATTAACCTGCATGCCACATTGCATACTTCAGGGTATGCTAAAGTTCTGCAAAGAAATCTATAGGCTAACATTGCACTAAAATAACGACAAGAATAGGCTTTTTCTGCTTCTTTCGAGTTGATCGGAATCCCGTTGGCTCATATGGGACTGAGGCACTCATCACGGTGCCTGCTCCTGCGCAGAAAGATGGCGGAGGCTGAGAGCTCGGAGGTGAGTTCCAGCATGCATTTGTATAACCGATCGGTCCTCGTGACACAGAGTGCGCTGCGATTAAAACGATACGAATCGTGTCCTCGAGCTGTTTGCGCGTTTGGATGCGTTCGAAATGTCTAAGCGGCGAATTTAAATGGCTAGGAATGCAGACAGCAGAACAGCCGTGCAGGCTTGCATGCGAGATCTAGAGAGGAGGGATAACCGTCATACAGCCGGCATGTACTGCTGACAAACAGCCTGGGAAAAAAGTGATTTTTTTTTTTTCTTCTAGAAATGCATATAGCAGAATGTACTCGTACGCTATAAAACACATAAAGCATGGACTGAGGTTACAAAGCGCGCGGTCAAAAAGGACACCCGACTGTTGGCCTCAGACGACGACGCTCCATTTCGCGTGTCAGGAAAAGAAAACACAAAGAGCACGGATGAATATACAGGGTTTATTTTTTCCTGCAGTCGGTACTTATGGCGTGGGGGGCGTCTCGATTACGAAAAGCCGGCGTTAGTGTGAGCGCTGTCCTTGGTGCTGCAGTGAAGGAGCCGCCGGTGTAGTAGATTCCCAGGGGCTCATCCCGTCTCTAGCTGCACGTTTCAGAACATTGTATGCACGAGATTATGCAATGCTTTCATTTTTAAAAAAAAATCCTAACAAACCATTTTCTATCCTGGTCAAGTGTAATCCACAAGATGGCATATTTTTGAGAAGTTGGAGGAAACCAGAAAAACCAGAGAAAATTTGAACACAGAGAGAACGAGCAAACCTCAAGACCAAACCAGGGACCCAGGAGTAGTGCGGAGGCAAAGTTATTCTCAGTGCCTATTCCCGTTGCCCTAAAGCCACAAACACTATGCATGCATTTACTCTTCAGTAGGCACTTTATCCTAATCAGAGTCGTCATGGATCCAGAGCCAATGCTGGGAACACTGTGCATGAGGTGGGAATACAAATTTGATAGGATGCCTTTCTGTTGAAGGACAAGTGCACAAACATGTTCACACCTTGATGTAATTTAGCAGAGACAGTCCATGTAATGGCATGTTTTTGGGAACCAGGGAACCCAGCAGACATGGTCCCACAAGGGCAATACTACTAACTGCTCCATCACCATGCCACCCTAGTGCAATAGTGTCGTAAAAATAAATAAATAAATAAAAAATAAATAAATAAAGAGTTCTAACTTATATGCCACTAGGATGCCCCATGCTACACCCAGACCAGTGGAAATCAAAGAACACTTGGAGCCCAATATGCAATGACCTAAATTTAAAGTTAGTAAAAATAGTACTATTTCTTTTTTTACTCTGTTTGCTCTAGCAGAAGCAGCAGCAGCAGCAGAAGCAGCAGAGCGCTGGAAATCCTCCCTCATCACAGCCTCCTCCTGTGCCTAAGCTCATGGCTTCAGTTCATCACGTCCCTTGTCCCCCTCATACCCCACACGTCTCAGCACTGTCCACCTGCCCTGGACGTGGTAAAATGGCCAAACTTCTCAATCCAGAGGAAATGACCTCACGAGACTACTACTTCGACTCATATGCCCACTTTGGCATTCATGAGGTACACAGTATAAAATTGTATTGGCTTGATTTAACTGTATTTTTTTGGTCGTGAATAATGTCAGCAAGTAACATTTGACAGACCTAAAGAAAAAAATGTTTTAGTTAGATGGTCTTTGTTTTCCAGTGGAGTTATATGTAGAGTTCACTGTGAAAAATTATATTGTGACAAAATCAATATTATATTTTGAAGTACATCATTGTGAGTCAATGAGTTAAATCAGATGTTGGGGCTGTAAATCGCTAAAGTACACTCAAGGGCTCTTCGGGAATCACTGAAGCTGTCAAGAGTTTCCCTATCAGAATGGGTTTGTGGACAATGTCAGTTATTTTTTTTTGCATCAGCCACTCCCATTTCAAAATTAGAATTAGATTTTTTTTCTTTAAAAAGTAACAGTTGTTTCACTGTCCTTTAATGTGCTTGTTAAATATATATTTTGAAGAATTTAAATAAAAACTTGGTTTTTTAGAGGTTTTCAAATGGGCTACTTGCTCATGTTTTGTTCAGCATTTAGGTATAGTGATTTTATTGTTTCATCATATATCTGAACCTTAAATTGTTACATATTTTACTGCTGAAATATATTTACTAATCTGTTCTACAATTTTGTCTGATTTAATCTTTAAATATTACATTTAAATTAGTGATTCTGGCCCACCTACTAAAAAAGACTATTCACATCCATAGGAGAAAAAACATCCACTTTAAGAAAATATGCACGTCTGTGATGCAGTATGAAATGGGTACATGTTGATTTTTTTTGGGTCAGGTCAAATTGTCTGCAGATAAAGGAGCTATTCCTGATAATGGAGAGAAAAAAAACAGGACAGGGAAGAGAAAGAAAAAGAAAAAAGAGATGTGTATCAGTTAATCCCAACAGGGTGATAATAGATAGCTGTCTCACTCTCTAAAAAAGAAAAAGCAGTGATACAGTACATGGTGTCCTACATGTCACACTATAGTCATGCATCAAGACTGAAAACTGAGAGCCTATGCTTTGAATGGGTCTGTCAGTTTTTAATTGTTTACCCTCCCATTTTAATTAGCATTGGCATTTATTTAGCATTTTTCAAAGAAGCCTCCCCTTTTTAGTATGTTGGGCCATTTGAAGGTAAAGCTGTGTGTTGGAATAACAGGATGTAAACTCAACTATAAACAGTTGAATGATATGGTTTATTAAATAAATAAAATATAATAAATAAAATAATTAAATGGTTTGGACGTGGATGTGGATATGACATAACATTATAGGGATGTGACATAATAAGAAAATCACCTACTTTGAGGTAAGAATCACACTCGATTTTAAATAATGTATATAGGCTGTATATATAAATGTACCCATACAAGTATGTTTAACATTTTCTATTGACAGGAGATGTTAAAGGATGAGGTGAGAACTCTGACCTACAGGAACTCCATGTACCACAATAAACACATTTTTAAGGACAAGATTGTTCTAGATGTGGGCAGTGGGACAGGGATCCTCTCCATGTTTGCTGCTAAAGCAGGAGCCAAGCATGTTTACGGGGTGAGAATTCAGCTTAAACACTTCTACACAATAGAGTAGCTCAGATTTAAAAAGAGAAATTTCATTAGTTCTAGAGTTATAAAAAAAAATTCTGCATATGAGAGTGGGAGAGTGAGTGGGAGAGCGAAGAGCTTCTTATTCAGTTCATCACCTTAAAGCATATTTATAACTACTATGAGCTGAACTTTGCTGAAACCGAAAAGAAAAATAATTGTACTGTAGTTACAAGAGCCAGGAATGGACGTTCTGGTGCCAGATGAGCTGGTGTGAGTATTTCAGAACCTGTGGATCTCCTGGGATTTTCACACACAATAATCTAAAGAAGAAAAAAAGATCCAGTGAGCAGCATTGTTGATGAGAGAGGTCAGGGTAGAATGAGCAGATTATTTTGAGCTGACACGAAGGCTAAGATAACGCAAGTGTCAACTTGGAGAGCAGAGAAAGGCATCTCAGAACACACTGCATGTCAGACCTTGCGGAGGACGGCTTGCCTGCACACAAGTCCACATCAGTTCCACTACTGTCAGCCAAGACCAGGAATCTGAGGATAAAGTACTGTAAGAACAGACTCACCAGCACTGCACAGCTGAAAAGATGCAGGAGATGTTGGAATGAGCTGTTATTTGAGTTACCATAGCCTTTCCTTTTCCTGTGTGTGTGTGTGTGTGTGAAAATCCCAGGAGATCTGAAATACTCTAAGCAGCCTGTCTGATTGCTGATTGGATGATTACATGAATGAGCAGGTGTATCTATTAAAGTAGTAAGTGGATGTACAGTATTTTCACAGGCATCTGGCTGGTTATTGCAGAGGAATTTATGAATGAGCATGTGTCTTGACAGATACCCTTTCTGTAAAGCAAGCTTTTAACTGGTTTAATTATAAAAAGAAGCTCTGATTTGAATAGAGTTCAACATATTCTTGCAGTTAATAGCAGTAAGCCAATGAAACATGTAACACTCATTTTTGTCAATATGTCTACATCTTTTTTTTTGTTTGTTTTTTTTTTTTTTGCAGATTGAATGCTCAAGTATATCAGAGTACTCAGAGAAAATCATCAAATCCAATCACCTGGACAATGGTAAAAGCTAATCATCCTGTGAAAAAAAAACATTGTGTGTTATGTAATGTGATTAAAGTATTTGGTTAAAAATATACAGTATATGGCAGCCCACATTGAGAACTTTGATTAAAAATGCGGTAAAATAACACATAAGGACTTTAGGACCTCATTCAGATTACTGAAATGACCTACAAGCTTGACATGTTTTTGTCATGTAGGGCTTGGGGCAGAATTTTGTATTTTTTTTTTTTTTTTTAAGAACATTAAAAAAAAACAGTGTTGTTAACTGCATTAAAAAATGAAAAAAGGCTAAAAGGCTACAGTTAAAAAGCACATAAAATGTAGGCAAATGTGCAAATACACATTTATCAGCAACAGGTTTTGTTAGGCTTTGAAATTTGTCTCAATTTAGCAGAAAGGATTCCACCCACAATAATTGGCATTGAATAACACCATCATGCCACAGTAGAATACAGCAAAGCCTAATAATTATAGAAACAGCCCAAACACAAGAGGACTCAATTTTTCACACATTCAAGTCTCACCATTGTGATTTCCAGTAGGCATGCAGAATTAGCACAGTTTGGTAAAACCGTTTTGTGTTCTGTGTGTGTAGTGTATGAGTATGTGCATGTTTGGTAAAACCGTTTTGTGTTCTGTGTGTGTGAGTGTTTTAATAATGTTATATTTATACAAGGGAAATTCAAGTCAAACCCGAACTGGTATTGAAGGATGGAAAACCAATCAACATTTACATTTACATGTAGGCATTTGACAGACTCACTTATCCAGAGCGATTTACAAAAGTGTCCGTCATTGGATAGATAGTTTTTTTCTTGAGTACTGGTAATGGTAAAAGCTAACCGTCTTGAGTAAAGACGTACTGTGTGTTGTTTAATGTGGTTAAAGTATTGGGTTAAAAATATATATGGCAGCTCACATTGAGACAACAACAACCATTTAGAGACTTCAATCACAGTACGTTAATGAGACTCTTAGCGGCAGTAAAACATTCGAATGGTAGAAATATTTGAACAAAGGCTGTTAGTCCACGAATGACGATCCTGACTGAGGTGGCTTGGAGGTCCCTGCATTGGTTTACAAGAACATTCAGTGCATGGGACGTCTGATCCTTGAAAATCGATGGAAGAAACGCATCTGTCTGAGAGGACTGTACACACAATCTTTCACAAGCACCACTTGCACGTTACAGAATCTTGACTGGGAGTTCCTGGGAGGCCAGCATTTCAGACGAATTGAAGCAGGCAGTCTGATCATGACTCTGGTATGCTGAGAAAACGTTCTACAGTGACGGTAGTCAAAACACTGGGATAAGTCCATTAGTGTAGCAGGGGAGAATATAGAGAAATAAAGAACATTCTTCCGGTGCACAATCAAAAATCATGGTTTGACTTGCATACCTCTTGTACATTTAATGTTAGCACAAAAGAAAAAATGTGTTTAATCTCACCAGCATGTTTAAGAAAACATCCTTCATTTGTGCAAACTTGACTATACAGGAGATCATGTGGGCAATGACTGTTAAGTGAATCATTAATTGTGAACCTCTGAATGTATACAGGATTGTATGTTCATCATTTCAGTATTGACTATTATGCATACTTAACTGAAATACAGTTCTAAGGCTTTATCTGCTTTATTTAAGGACGCAGATTTTTTTTCTTATTAAGAGAAATAGTGTGACATACTGTACTTGTAATTAAGCAAACAGTGTTCTGTTACCCAGGAAAAAGCAGTCACTCCCTTACTTACATTCAGTGGTGTGACAGGGTTGTTTAAATCAGTCCTGATTAATACAGTGGCGGGTAAAGCCTGAGTCAACAGGAGAAGAATCAGTGCACTGTGCTTACACACACACACACACACACACACACACACACACACACACACACACACACACACACACACACACACACACACGTCTCTTAGCAGCGTATTGCATTGTAATTAGTAAAGGGAGACTGGCAGCTTGTCAGACAAAACTGGCAAACAAAATAACTGGAGTCCAACGCAAGCTGACCTTGAACTTCGAAAAAGGAGATCAGATTTCATGCATAAACTTTCACTGTATTCTTTTCCTCTCTCATTTTGCAGAGGGCAAAATCAGTTCAACTAACCTTCATATCACAAAGGCTTTACATAATTGTAACACAGACTCGACATAATGTGCACGACGTGTACCTCTTGTGTGTATGTGTGTTTTTGTCTTGCAGTCATTACCATCTTTAAAGGGAAAGTGGAGGAGACAGAACTGCCTGTGGATCAGGTGGACATTATTGTTTCTGAATGGATGGGATATTGCCTTTTTTACGAGTCCATGCTGAAGACGGTCATTTACGCCAGGGACAAATGGCTGGTTAGTAGCTACTGTATGTCCACACACAGCAGTTAAATAAGTCCACTGATACCGTAGTTGTGTCAGGAGTGACCAAAATGGTCACGTGCAGTAGAAGTGTATAGCAATTGAGGCCAATCTGAATGAAATTTCTGTTGAACAGTATGAGTTAACATGCTTTCAGTAACTTATTAAGTACAAGAATAACAGTCATTTTAAGCCTTTGTGCATGACTAGTTTGTCTATCTGAATCCGCTTATGTGTTCTGTGCATGTTGGCTTGGCCTCATGTGCTCCTAATGCGTGGGAGGCACAGGGGGGCTTTTTTATCCAGCTCATTTTGCTCCCCAATTCAGTCCCCGATCAATTCCTGGCCAAGTTTGCTAATTGGATTTGAGATTCTAACTTACTGTACAAACTTTCATTAACATTTATTTAAAAAATGTTAAATAATGTGTATTGAGATGAGCAATGACAATTAAAACATTGGGCAACCTTACTGTGGTTACAATGAGTTAAGCTAATTAAATTTAGTTCAGTTAAAAAAAAAACAGATTAGAATAAAATGCTGGACACACCTGATTCACATGTTACTTACTATAATTTCAATTTTCTCATTAAAGCATGCTCCATGCATTCAGATAACTGGATCAGATTGCGTGTAACTTGCACAAAGTGGCAAGTTTAGAACCTTTTGAAATTTCATGATTTTTCTGCATTAATCTGTCATAAAATATGATCTGATCTTCATCAAAGTCGTAGAATAAACGTAAAAAATGCTTAGTGCTAATGAAAGAAGTATGTGAATCCTTGAGTTAATGACCTCATAAAAGCTAATTGCATTCGCATACCTGGAGTCTTGTTAAGAAAATGAGCTTGAGAAGAATATGCACAAGAAGACGACGCTTATGTGAACCATGCCTCGGCCAAAAGAACTTTCCGAGGATTTGTGTATTGTATTACAAATGAATACAGAAAACTATAAAATTCCAAAAGGTTCTCATATTTTTTCTCGCCACTATATAAATGAAAATGAGATTGTATTTATTTGGTCTGATTAAAATCTTGGCATGTAAACATGGACAGTGAGTGATTAGTTAGACACTGTTAGGGTTCATACAGTATATCTATATATCTAATGTATACAGTATGATTCTCAAACTAACTGAGATTTCTGTAATTACAGTGAATCATTACAGAAAACCCAGTTAAAGTCAAATATTTACTGCATATATAAGAGTGATGAGTGTGTTTTCTGCACAAAAGAGGGACTGAGAGTTTGAATAAACATGAAAATTAAGCAATAACACATTAGATAGAGTGCTGTTGTAGTGAATATCAGCACAGCTGTGATGCGACCGTACAGTAGGAACAACCTCAAATATGATATTGCTTTTATTCAACAGCTCCACAAACACTAATTATTATCAACAGATTATGATTTGTTTATTTATTTAACCAGTTATTTCATTTTTGCAATATATAATCCTTCATGAATGGCAGAGTTGGCAACCGACAGTTAGTTTAATTAACAGAGGTGAAAGTAGTTTTAAATCTTTACCAGTACTACTGTATGTAGCTAAACGGTTGAAGAGAATAAATCATAGAGGTGGTGGACAGTTCTGCAAAGTTCCTCTTTATATGTCCACTTATTCCACTTTAGAATATCAGCTAACTTTTACGTCTACAGGGGTGAATCCTAAATAGCCTCTCGTCCAATGAGATCACTCAGTCGGAACTACTTGTTGTATAATGGTATTTTGATATAGTAGTTGTTTGAAATAAATATCATAACTGTTCAGTGACATAAGTGATATGATCCTGACCTCTTGCAGAAGCCTGGAGGGTTCATGTTCCCAGATAGAGCAACACTATATGTGGTAGCCATAGAGGACAGACAATACAAAGACTTTAAAATCCACTGTAAGTATATATATATATACACACACACACACACACACACACACACACACACACACACACACACACACACACACACACACATGAATAAATCAAGCCAGAAAGAGAAGTGACTAAAGATTCCCTAATAAGATTTTGAGTCAAACTACAGTAGGGTTTATCACTAATTAAGGGTTGTCCAGAGGAACTTTTGTCTATTGTCCATAGGAACTATTTATCCAGCATGAGCTCTTCAGTTGTGCTTGTTTACTAAGCAAGAAAACTACAAATCAGGAGAGAGAAAAAAAGACCCATAACTAAAAAACATAACTAATGAAATGTTTTGGGAAGAGAGGGGACAGTGATGTCTCTTTGCACACACAACAGATGGTGTCTTGTTCTCAGAACGCCTCATGGTGCTCTGGTTTGTAACAAAAACCATAGACGGCACCCACTTTTTTCCATCACTTTCACATATCCAGTTTAACTATACACTATACACTACGCCCCCAGCCTTGGGGAAAACTTTGCTTCTTGCAAAGAGCTCAACATACCCAACAAGAATACACCGTATTAGTTAACTCATTTAAGAACAAGCCAACTCAAGAATGGGATGTTTGGATGTATTTTTATTTTCTCAATACAGCCATGATTTATAGGAATTGAGGCCAATTCCTATAAAAAAGAAGCAATGATGATGATAAATTTTTATTTGTTATATTTCAATGGTTCTCTCAGTGGATGTCAAACAGATGGAATCAGATCATCATACCTACTTATAGCATATGCTCAGAACTGATGACGCTGCCAAAGCATCCGTATTTCACACATTGACACATTACACAAGTGCTCGCACCTCCTCTCCTTCTCCTGCTCCACTCTGCTTTCACATTTGCTACTGTTACTTTAACCTACACTTTGTTGATAATGGATGTGTACCAGAGCACTGCTGAAAATTCTTATTTCTTTCCTAGAACATCATGTATGACCGTAATTCAGATCATTGTAAGCGATGTGCTTGTGCGATCTATGTCATCATAAATGGATGTTCGAAAACTGTATTAAAAGAAAATAACAGCAGTAAACTAAAACTGGGTAACAGTAACAGAAAGAACAACGACAAATGCAAGACAGATAGGACCTAACTACAACACTGAATTTAAATAGGCAAACTAATAAAACTCAACAAGGTGCAGGTGAACACAGTCGGACAATATTAGTGGTGAAGAGCAGCCTGGGATCTGAAGTCTGGGACAAGTTCCAACATAAGAGACTAATACTGTAGATCACAAAAGTCAATAACACAAAAAACAGGGATCAAATATGGGAGGATCATGACGGAATGCCCCCACCCCCAAGGCCCGGCTCATGACGTGCCTAACAAGAGGTCCAGGGCAGACGTTCTACCCTCCCATGTTGGTTCCTCCTAAGCCGAGGCTGTAAAGAGACAGAGCTGAATTCCCCATCATAAACCGCATGAGCATGATGACTGAGTGGGAGCTTGGCATGTACAGTACGGTAGGGTGGAGCTTTGCAGAGTCATTTGGTCGGAATGATGCGAGCTTTGGGCCAGGGCATGTCGCAGACACAGGGCTGAAGCTTGGCACAGGGCCAAACCTGGGTATGGGTACTGGGCCGAAGCTTGACTTGGGTGGATCTTGACACAGGCACTGGGTTGAATCTGGAGCTTGGCACATCCCAAGTACTGGGAACAAGAGGCGCTCTTTCTTGAGCCTTTGGCTAGGGTGTAGGATGAGCATGATGTTTTTGAACTAGGGAGGAGTGGTTAGCATGGCGTCCACAAATCCTGGCAGTGGTAGCAGCAAGGTGTCCCTGAAGCCAGGTAGTGAACCTGCCTGATGCTCTCAAGGGAGACAAAGGGTGACCATTACACCCTCAAAGCCAGGCAGTGGTAAAAGCACAATGTAAAAGCCAGCCATGGGGGGCAGCAAAGTGTCTTTGCCACCAGAGGACACAGCTGGGTTTGGTTGGGATGGTGCATGGTCTAGCTGGGACATGTACTAATTGGGAAGGACAGGGTGCATCTTGGGCAGGAAAGAACATAGCATAGTTCAGGGATCGCATAGAGTGGAACGGGACATGATTCAGGCATCTCATAACATGGAACAGATAATGATTCATACCTGAAGTGGGAGGCCACTTCATCAACCTCCACAGGATACTGAGCAGGCAGCATGGTTTGGAGCAGAGCTGTGCTCTCGGCCTCCTCCTGGGCCTCGGCGCTGTCAGGCTCAGAACCACCCTGTGCAGTACCTATGCACTCTGTCGCTCCTGCCTACTCAGCAGCCATTGCTTCAGGTAGATTCCCTCATAAAAAAAAGTTTCTTGGAGAGACTTTTACCTTTTTAAATGAAACAACCTTTTCATTAGTTGCATAAACTTCGCTCTATTTCCTAGACTGGAATGCATAAACATGCCCCCTACATGGGTAGTGTTCCCACAGTGTTCCCTCAACTGGCTTAGGATCGGCCAAGCTCACCCTGCAAAACTGGCTCTGTAGAAAAAAATTCTAGCCCGTCACAGGCACTTAGTACATGCATGATTCTCAGGAACTCAGGAAAGAAAAAGATTCAAAGCCAAATTCTGGCATGCCCAGCCTGGCATCACAACCCTCTTGTTGTTTATTCTAGTGAAGCTGAAACATTGTACTCAAAACAAACACGAGACACAAACACAAACATTAAAACTATGGTTAAACGATGACTGGCAATAGGAACTATAATGATAATGGTATTGATGAACAGAACAGAGAAACAGGAGAACAGCAGGTAACATAAGAAAAGGCTCTTCAACGCTGAACAAAATAGAAATGGCAGTGAACCAAAACAGAAAAACGGATGATACAGGAAGAACAAAAACAGGTGCCAGAGAGAAAGTCTACAGCACAAAAAACCAGAGACAAATCATCAAGACAACTATACAGCACCAGCACCCGCAAGTGTTTCATTCCTTGCATAGTAATGACTGTCTGTCCAACTGACTCGTAGGGTGGGAGAACGTTTACGGTTTCGACATGACCTGCATTCGCAACGTCGCCATGATGGAACCACTGGTGGATATTGTGGACCCGAAACAAGTAGTGACCAACTCCTGCCTGATTAAGGTAGGAATATTCTGCGTTCACAAGTGTGTGGGTTAACAGACGTAATATGATAACGTGAATATGAGTGTTGATCTTTTTTTTTGTCAAAGCCCTCATCTGATTCATAGAGCGGATTGACTAGGTGCTACCTCAGGACACATGTTGTGTGAGTGATACGTAATGGATCATTAAGAGTCTTTCTGAAGACCGAGTGCTGATCTGGTCTCATCTCTTCTGCCGTTAATGCAGAAACCAAAATATGATTTTGTGGACTTAGTTTCAGAATGTATTCTACCTGTTCTACCTGTTCTACCTGCATCCTCTGTTATAGATTAAGCAAGGGCTTAATCCAGCTGGCGCCTGTGTCAAACAAGACTGAATAATGTAAGAAATTATTAAAAGGTCCTTTATTTTCAGGTGCAGGTGTGAACGTGTTATCAGTTTATTGGTGCGAGCAAAAATGGATCTTTTGTGATTTGCACAAAAGAAGAGCAGCATGACGTGTTTTGCTTTTTGTGGCATCACAGCATCCTTTCATTATTCAGAATGCAGAATGGAGGGGAGATAAGAATAAGGAGCCCAGACAAATGAAAATAGTAGAATTGCAGCGTCAGTGCCTCTCCAGTCCATAAAACACCTGTAGCATACAGCAAGTGTCTGAAATGAAGAATAGTGTATCTTCTATTTGTCATCTTCACTGAATGGCATGAACAAGGAAGTACTGTAAAAAAAAAAAAAAAAAGTTTATTTAACGATCACAGGCAAGGGAAAGGGTAGCGTTCCATATCCATGTTTCGGCATAAACCTGAAGCTTTGAGACAGCAACACTACTCACGATACCACAGAGCTGCCTGTTATATAAAACATACTGTATATTTTTAAAAGTAAATCAAGCATGCGAAAATGAGTTTTATTATGTGCCTGTGTACGCCTGTGTGCTTTGCAGGAGGTGGACATCTACACAGTAAAGTTGGAGGATCTGACCTTCACCTCAGCCTTTTGCTTGCAGATCCAGAGAAATGACTACATCCACGCTCTTGTCACCTACTTCAACATCGAGTTCACCAAGTGTCACAAGAAGACCGGCTTCTCCACAGGTCCGAGTGCACCAATCAATCACCAATCATAAACAATCATCTTTTTCTTTATCCTGATTGCTGAATAAACTCACACATATACAGTATACAGTAGATGATACTTATTTGCCTCTCACACCCTCAGCCCCCGATGCTCCAAGTACTCACTGGAAGCAGACAGTGTTTTACCTAGAAGATTACCTGACAGTGAGGAGAGGGGAGGAGATACTGGGAAGCATCGCCGTTAAGCCCAATGAAAAAAATGAGGTGAGTCAGTGAACACAGAGAGAAAGCCAATGAAATTTTGAGGATTTAGCATCAAAACCGTACACGTAGAGGCTGTTTCTCACATATGCATTATGTGATTCGATACCAAGTTCATGCATGAAAATCAATCATTCAAGCTCACAGTATTATTTCCCCACAGCAGACATCTGAGGAGACAAAATTATAGTTGAAGACCAGTGATGGGAGTCAGAAACCATTCCATTATCCATTATCGGTTTGAGTAAACCAAGCAAAAATCTTGTAATAATCTGTGCAACCGCACAGTACAGTGCACACATCAGTCCAACCACTATTCACTATTGCCACACCCAGAGTACATACATCAATTAGGATTATACGCATAAGCATCTATTACTGAAAAGTACAACAAATGTCCTGTCAAATCAGAAGTACAGTGTCACTAGTGTTTCCTATTGTACACATACTCCATGTGACAGATTCTGCTAATCATGCTCTTCATGTTAAGATTTTTCATCATTGGTGTTTTACTTGTACAATTGTTTGAAGACATGCATCAGCCAATTAGGAGCAGCGTTTTTCCAGGAAAACTGTATAACAGGTCATCTTGAGACACATTGCCCACTAAGTTACACAAACACATTGTGAGCATTCACAGTTACGGGGATTGTACCTGTGAGTGTTTCTGGGATATTACATGTGCACCCGGGTGCGCCAAAAAATAAATAAATAAATAAATAAATAAATAAACCTGCAACATGGGTTGTTTTAGGAATTTTTAACAATTAAAATCAGTTGCCATCAACTGCCATATTTTTTGCATAGGAGATCAACTAACCTGTTATTGTCCCATTAATACTGGAGACATTCATCTGGAGTGAATTTTTCTGGATGAAATTATTATAAACGGAAATGTTTATTGAATAAGAATCTGGGTATTGTTTTAGCAGTTTGCCAAACCAAAATATTAATTTTAAGGGGCTTAAATCAGGGGTGTCAAACTCCGTTCCTGAAGGGCCGCAGACCCGCAGGGTTTAGTTCCAACCCTGCTCCAACATATATGCCATGTAGTTTTCAAATGAGCTTTAATGATTTGATTAGGTGGATCAGGTGTTTTTAATTATGGTTGAAGCTAAACTCTGCAGGTCCTCGAGGGTTGGAACAAAACCCTGCGGGTCTGCGGCCCCTCAGGAACAGAGTTTGACACCCCTGGCTTAAATGGTCTTACGTGGTGTGAACATTTTACAGTATATCGCATAACGTGTGGCAGCAAGGTGGTTTAGTGGTTGGAACTGTTGCCTTGCACCTCCAGGGTCCGGGTTCGATTCCCGTCTCTGTGTGCATGTTCTACCCGTGCTTGATGGGTTTCGTCCCACAGTCTAAAGACCTGCAGATAAGTCTAATTGGTGTTCCCAAATTGCCCGCAGTGTATGAATGAGTGTGAGTATGTATGTGTGTGTGCCCCGCGATGGATTGGCAGTATAGACGACGATGAGTGAGTGCATAACGTTTTAAAATCACACACTATTTTACAAGTCGTGAATAATGAAAGTTGAAGGCATGCTGGTAAATTTGGTTAATAACGACACTTCTTGCGAAAAAATATTGGATAACTATTAGATTGCTTGTGCGCTTGCTTTTATGTTACATTTTTGACAGCAAGGAAAAACAAAAATTATATATATATATATATATATATATATATATATATATATATATATATTTTTTTTTTTTTTTCTTTTTCTTCAGTCAGCATTTTCCCTCCAAGATTTTTAGATGTTCTAGATGCATTTGAAAAAACTTGTGACTGACACAAAAGATGAAATACAAAAATCCACTGCGGCTCTCATGTAAGTGTTTTTCTTCTAGCGTGACTTGGACTTCACCTTTGAGCTGGATTTCAAAGGGCAACTTTGTGATGCAGCGATTTCTCACGACTACAAGATGCGGTAGGATTCCAGCAGAGGGAGATTCTCCCCCACCAGCTCAGCCACGCAGAGAACGACGCACGAGGCTGCTACATGCTCTGACCAAACAGGAGAAACCACCAGCAGAATGTGAGCCCAGTGTGAATCACGTACAAAGAGCAGAAATGTCATCAGTCCTCCGGTTCTGCAAAACTACCCGTCTGTGAGAGAGCATCACTCTGAATGTAACCGTCAATGACCTTGAGAATGTCTTAGTTGTCCTTAATTTTAGTAAGAAAGCATGAAAGCAAGTACAGTGTTGAACAGTAATCTACAAGGTAATGTATAATGCAAAGTATTCTAATAGGAGACAGGAAGGAGAGAGAAAGAAATCTAAGAATTATTTTATTTACTCCTTATCATTACCAAACGTATTTAACAATTTACCCGTTTTTATTTATTATTTAATTAATTCATTATTATTATTATTATTATTATCATAATTTTTTTTTGGTTGAATGATGTATATTGTAATTGGCATGGTTTATTTCTCATTATGCTTTTCAAGGATTTTAGTTTCTTATTTTCTCATCATAAAATCGATATGTGTCTTCGGCCAAAATAGTTCAAAAATTATGCAAACATTTGTTAGGAATTTTGGAATCTGGAAAGAGGAAAATAAATCTGAGATGTGAAAATTATTTGTGAATCTTAGTTTATTACATTTATCACCCAAGTACTGATTTATTTACACATGATAATATAGAAGAAGAAAAAAACACTAATTTACAACACTAATAATTTAGTATATAACTCAAAATTTAACAAAATATTTCCAAACTTTAGAAAATCACAGGTGTGTTACTTTCATGCCGTCTCATGCTGATTCACCACAGCTGACACATGGTGGTGAGTAGATCTTAGTATTTGATTTATACACCGAATGTACTACATATCGAGTCCATAGACCCGAGTGGAAAACACTTTCAGTGTCAGTCTGTTAAACCAGCAACAGCTGCGTAATGAAAGCACAGAGCATAACAGATGGATTAGTTTCAGATAGGTTTTCTAATTACAGCTTAGCTGTTCACCTCCAGCGCTCTTTGTTGTATGCTACACATTTAATATACCTCTGTGTGTGTGTGCGCGTGTGTGTGCGTTCACATGCAGCAGGTTTTCTTCTTCACTGGTTGATTCACCAGCCGTACTGTGTTCTCCCAGTCCTTGTCCTCCTGCTCCTTCAGTACTCTGATTCAACATAAAGACATATGAATAAACAAGATATAGGCATCAACAGGGGCGGATCTCGAAAATTATTCATGGGGTGGCAAGGGGGTGGCATTAAAATTATGAGGGGTGGCACATTTTTACATTGTCCTATAAAAATGAAATAAAGGCTGATGTGTGATTGACTTGAACCTGATATCTGGATTGGAACGTCAGATAAATTAAGAAAAACTTTTTTATTTTTAGAACACTAGGACACTAGTGCTGGGGTGGCAAATAGGGTGGCAAGGCTTTTTCTTAGGGTGGCAATTGCCACCCCATGCCACCCCGGTAGATCCGCCCCTGGGCATCAATAAATAAACAAAACACAAACTATACACCGATCAGCCATAACGTTATGTAATATTGAGTTGGTCCCTCATTTTTGCTACCAAAACTGTGATGCACTGTGTGTTCGGACACCAGCATTTTGTAACAATTTGACCTACAGTAGCTCTTCTATTGGATTGGATTACACGGGCCAGTCTTTCCTCCCCGAACACTTCAGTGGGCCTTGGCCACCCAGGAACCTGTCTGCGGTTTAATGGTTTTCTGTCCTTGGACCACTTTTGTTAGGTCCTGACCACTGCAGACTAGAAACATCACACAAGATCTGCAATTTTGGACGTGCTCTGACCCATCACAATTTGTCCATTGTCACAGTAGAATACAGTTAGAATCTCTAATTACATTACATTTACATTTAGGCATTTGGAAATGGGTGGGATATATTAGCCAGCAAGTGAACATTTTATCTCTGTAGGTGATGTGTTGGAAGCAGAAAAAAATGGGCTTCCATCAAGTATGAGAATTTGAGTGACTTTAACAAGGGCCAAAATCTGATGGCTAGACACCTGGATCAGAGAAACACCAAATCTGTGGCTCTTGTGGGATGTTCCCAATCCGCATTGGTCAGAACATATCAAAAATGGTCCAAAAGAAGGAAAAATGGTGAACCGGCAACAGGCTCATGGGCGGCCCTGGCCCATGTAGTCTGATCTAATAGAAGAGCTCAAATTGCTGAAAAGGTTAATGCTGGTTCACATAGAAAGGTACCAGAAAAAAAAGTGCTTTTAACTTTTTTGGTAGCAATAGGGGAAGAATAATATTTTGGCTGATTACAAAAAAAACAGTGACAGCCACCAGTCTCTTTAAATAGATTTAATCCGAACAATGATATGCTTATACATTATGGTGATAATGTTATTATAAAAAAAATTTCCATATGTAACCTTGAGGAATGAAACCTCCATACAAATGATAGACAAAAAACAATGTGAATATTGGAATAGTAAAATTTGTATTTAAAAATGTTCATTTTAAAAAGACTGGGGATGTCTGTGGACTTGTCTCGTTTTTTTTTTTTTTCTTTCTTTTACAGTTAATGGGGTCATTGACTACAGAGAATTTAAAAAGACCTGCCCTAAGCTGCTTAGATCTTAAAGGATGTATAATTCTTGTTATAAGTGATAGTAAATGGGTTATGCTAAAAACATACAAATGACACAATAAAATGCACTGAGGGATTATAGTCAAATCAACATAATCAGTACAACATCAGAGTTCTTTGAGGTAATCTGATTGCTTTTAGAACGATTGTATGTTAGTCTCTTAAACTATGACATTTCCATCCGTCTGGAAAAGGACAAACTGCAGGTTCTATTCAAATCCAACAATCCATATTACAGCTATTATATACAGAGTAAATTTTATATGCCATATGATACTAGACTTTTTTTTATACATATATTGTTGAGTTTCCATTGCTGTCATTACCTAAATTCATTATAAACCAAGAAATACATCTTGACAGAAAAAAGGCACAAGATGTATTTTCTAGCTTGCTTTCCTACAGCATTTCACTGATTGATTGCTGTCGATTTATTTTAGGATCTGTGCTTTCAGTTTCACAACACTGATTCACACCAAATAACTGTATTCCCTCCAGTTTGAAGAATTCGTGTTACCTTAATTGATATAAACACATCAGCTGTTTTACACTTTCGATCAAAAGACACAAAAAACAAACCACAATAAATTCTCTACGCCCACATCTTCCTGTTATGGCCACTACATATTCAGCTGTGGTTTGCAATATGAACTACATACATCACTCTGATTAAAGCGGCTGCAGGAAAAATACAGAAAGTGATGTCAGTTATTAAGGAATGAAACACTTGGGGGTTCGCTCCATGTTCCATGAAATGAATCAATGGCTACAGTAGGTAGACTTCGACATGAAGCAGAGTTCAAACTAAAATGAAATGTACATACTGTAAATGGTTATTATGAAACATCTACATGACAAGTAAGTTCAACTCATCGATTTTGTTATAGTCATTTCCATACTAGTCCTTCCTTATTGTTTGTTTTGCAGCTTTGAAATGCTACAGTATGTGTTGACAAAATACAGGATACTCTGCTCGAGAGACTTTCCAGTAGTAGGAAACCAATTAATTCCATAGATGCTTCATAAAAATGTTCTTAAAGAAAGCCTTACTCTATTAATAATGAAACATTTTTCTGCATTAAAAATAAATAAATAAATAAATAAAATAATATAATTTATATATATATATATATATACACTGTATATTATACTATATATATATAATTTTAATCTGCTTTTAATTAGTATTCCATTATAACTCATTAAAAATAATCCTGTTCTGCAATTAATTAATCAACACCTTCTGACCAATCAGATTACAGTGCGGTGTGTTCCTGTTCAGTTTTACCTGGCTAGATGTACCATGGCCTGTAGAACATTGTCGCCTGTATACGCACTGCACTCATAGAACAACAAGCATGCTTCCTGTAAGACATGACGGGAAATTATGATTTATATTTATAGGCATCAATCTCTGAAAGTACTTTGTTATTTCACTGTTTAATGCTTTACCTTAGCAAGCTTTTCTCCTTCTGCAGTTGCTACCTGTCTCATACGCTCCCTGTCCGATTTGTTGCCCAGAAGCATGATGGGAATTGAGCCCCCAACTGTTTCCTGTATGCTCACCAACCAGGAGCGCACAGCCTTAAAGCTGTCATGCTGAGTGATGTCGTAGGTCACTACCACGCCATCAGCCTTGCGGAAAAACTGCTTAGTGATGCTTCGAAATCTGGGGAAAAAAAAGACAAACTGCACCTCTGTATTGTTGCTTAGATACACAGAAAATTCTAATTCACTTGGAATTTGAATTTTTATTCGTAATATACACAACCATACACAATATGATACTCTATTCGATGAAATATTGGCAAATGGCAATAGAAAATAATGCAAAATATAAAATCTACAATCAAATAAAGATTTTATTCTAAAATAAAAGTATGAAATAAACTATAATCTGTTTAGAGTATATGGAATGTGCAATGTGTACAATGTGCAGCCAGCAGCAGTATGGGTAGTAGGAAACGAAATGATGAGCAGCAGTGGTATTGTCCATTGTCCAGTGTGAGAGATAATACATTCATGTTTATGTTTATTCAATCTGCTGACATTTTAATGCATATAATGTTCAGTATTAATGATAGTGAACCCAAATAAGGGGAACCCAACCTCTTCTGGTGACTAAATCATGAGAATATAGTGTATAAATCATTACACTTCTACAATAATATAATATTGTATAATATAAAGTCAAGTAGTACGTAAGTACTGGAACTATGTTCAGGATGAATATCTGAGTTTTGATGTTTACAGATTTTGTGTAGTAGAATCTGTTTCTCAAATGTCCAAATTAGTTGGCTGCTTGTACTGTGAATAAGAGCTACTTACAGTACTTCTCTGATCATTATAATTTATCGACAGTAGCACATGCTACTTAGTATATAACACAACATGATAAATTTAGCCAGTAAGTGATACAAACAAAAATACTTTATATAACTAAAGATTATGGACATCTTACAATTGTACCCCATATGTGGGTCTTTTCCAAATTGTTGCCACAAAGTTGGAAGCAGACGATTGTACAGAACATCTTTATATGTTGTTGCATTGAGATTTCCCTTCACTGGAACGAAAAGGCTCAAAACTGTTCCAGCATGACAATGCTCCTGTACCCAGAGGCCTGACCTTGACCCACTGAACACTTTTGGAATACACTGGAACATCACTTCACCCCGGGCTCTCCATCTAACATCAGTAACTGACCTTAATAATGCTCTTGTGGAGGAGTGAACACAAATCCCCACAGCCACACTCCAAAATCTAGTGTAAAGCCTCACCAATATATATATATATATATATATATATATAATATAATATAATATTATATTATATTATATTATATTATATTATATTATGCTACACGGTGGTGTAGTGCTTAGCACTGTCGCCTTGCACCGCCAGGGTCCGGGTTCGATCCCCGGCCAGGCTCGATTCCCGTCTCTGTGTGCATTGGCGTTCCCAAATTGCCCGTAGTGTGAATGAGTGACTGTGTGTGTGTCTGTGCCCTTTCGATGGATTGGCACCCTGTCCAGAGTGTACCCCGCCATGTGCCCTAAGTTTCCTGGGATAGGCTCCAGGCCCCCCGTGCCACGGAATACAGGATTGAGCGGTATAGATAATGAGTGAGTGAGTACATTATATTATATTATATTATATTATATTATATTATATTATATTATATTATATTATATTATATTATATTAATGTAGAAAAATACTAATACAGTTTTCCATATTAATTACCAAACATTGTGTTAATCAAAAGTTTATAATCTGTAAAAAAAAATTAAAAAAACAGTCACAGAATGTTATACTGTAAAAAGGCCTTATTTATGCAACTGACTTTAAAGCAAACGGTTCAAAGTTACCTAAAGGGCTCACCTTTCTTGTCCTGCAGTGTCCCACACCTGAACAACCACATGACTGTCCCCCAGATTTAGAGTCCGCACACTGTAGTCAATGCCTTAGATAAAAACAGAAGTATTACACATATGGCCACACTCAGATTATAAATAATTATCAAAAAAGTACATAATCAAATCATGGCCATGAGGCAGGAAAAAAATGAAGGATATTGGACTAAAATGCCTGGGCAGGGATGCTACTCCTAAATAACTAAATGTGATCCTTTATTTGGGAGGGGCGGGGGGCGGGGGGTAGTAGAGCATGCCTAACAATAACTCATGTCATGTCTGTTTCTCTGTCTCCTTCTCTCTCTCTCACACAGCTATGTTCTAGACTTTATTGAAATGAAAACAATAATGAAAAAATGTGTGCTTGTTTTTCGAATGTCTTTTATGAGTATGTATAATTTGATTCTAATTCAAATCTAACTGCAAAAAATGTCTATAAACTGTACATAGCAGCATTTCCATGTGCAACAATGTACAGTACAACGGCTGTAATGTCATTCTCAGTATCAGTGAGGTCGAGCTGTCAAATCAAACGCAGTGGGTAGACCGACCGAGGAAACGACCAAATCATTATAAACTTGTGAAAATGGTGGCACATACTCTAGAAGTGACAATGAATACATGGCTGCCACACCAGAACATTGCTAAAACTCAGTATCTTTTAAACTCTGAAAATGAATTGCATAACAGGAAAAGGCAGAGGTGGTTAACCACTTAAAACTTGTAGCACCTCTTTGGGTATAAAATCAGTAGGCTTGTGAATTCTGATGATGTTCAGCAAGGTCTTTAATAACAGGCTCACACTCATCTCTGCATATGTTCATGTTAAATACTAGAACAGAACACTTTGCAAGTGACTGAGGTAAAGTAGAGGTTAAATAAGCTTATGCCATTTCAAGACAGTAAATCGTAAGCCTACATTAATCACCCTACCTACCCTTTTTTGTATTTCTACAATTCCCCTCCTCACTTTGATCATATGCTGTACCTACAGTACCTGGGACTGTGATTATAAAACCAGACTGAGACTCACCAACAGTGGTTGCAGTGTCTGCGTGAAAATGGCCATCACAGAAACGGTGCATTAAAGCAGTTTTACCCACACTTGAGTTCCCCACCAGAATGATTTTAAAGAGGCGCTGTGGGGTAGACACCAAGCTCTCCACTGGTACCTGCGCACGTATAAAGCATAGGATCTTAAACATAATTATAAGATTGATGATTATATGTGTGTTACATATGCAACATGTTAGTACAAAACTGTTAGGAATAACATTTACATATTTCTTAACTAAGAAAAAAAAAAGATATTTATTTTTTTGCATTTAGATTTTTCTTTGGGCAATAAGAACAAAAATTATTATACAGTATATATACTGTACAGTACTGTGCAAAAGTCTTAGGCACCATATTATCTGTAGTAATATATATAGGTTTATTATGTCTGCATTACTATGTACAAGACCAGTCCCTACAAATATACACTAAAATTAATGAATAAATAACATTACAGAAGAAGATTTGCATGCCTGTAAAGAAAGTGACATATTACATGACAGACCAGGTTTCAGATGATGGGGGGGGGGATTCAATAATGTAGACTATAGAAAGGAGCGAGTGTGACGAAGTTACCGAAAGAACTCATATTCTCCAGCACGCTCAGTAAAACCTAACAGCTGTTTTATTTACAGTATTGTGCAAAAGTCTTGGGAACATCCAAACAAAAGTCATATGCAATGATGCTTTTGAAAACATTTCTACATTAAAAAGCACTAAGTAATAACATTAACAATAAACGGTCAATATTTGGTGTGGAAACTCGTTGCTGGAACATAAGCGGTAGTGTTCGATACAGATGTGTGCAGTATTCAGCTGTTACAGTAGGTTTTTACTGAGGATGCTAATTTATTTACTCCAGTATAGATTTTTTTCAGTTGAGATATAGCTTCATGCACTGATGAAATTAATAAATAAATAAATAAATAATGTGTGCATGTTTTGGGAGCATTTGGTCCCCATCTTTTCTCTTGGTATACTTTGACGCAATTGAAAGGAGGATAAGTTCAATAAGATAGACTTAAAATTGTGCTAAAGAGTTAAAGGAAAACTTAACCTTGAAACTCATTAAACATATTGGTGTTATATTTCCACTATTCAAATGAGACTACAGCACTCGTCATGCTAACATCACAGCAAGACATTTAGAAAAACAGTTAAATGCTGTTTATTAAAAAATCATTGTTGTTAAAATAAATCACAATTTCCCAAGACGATCCACATCATATTAATGAGAGTCAAATCAGAAGCCAAAGAGACAAGTTGCACTAAGACAGCTGCACTAAGTTACACCAAGGATTCATCTCAATTAGTTAAGGAGCTGACAGGCACAACAAGTTGATGGTGAGTATTACTATACATACTCCAAGAATTTTGGATCTGTTTAAACAGACGCTAAACAACCACTAAACAACAGGCTAAATGGCACAAACAACACAGTCTGTAGGTAGCCATATGGCAGTGTGGAAAAGGTTAAAAAGCAGTTAACTAAAGTAAAAATAATATTTTGATGAGAGATGTGTAAAATATGCATTTAAAACTCAGAAAAGTTCAGTAAAAGTGAAGTTCTGAGCATACACCTTTTTTATGAGATGAGATAATTCCGCTAAAATGCCCGTCTGGCATGGATTGCCCTAAAATACCCCCCTCCCCCCCACACACACACATAATCGCTATAAAAATATGAATTATGACATAATTAAATTTAATTTAAATAATTTAATTTTTAAAAACATTTTACAGTTTCTGTATGTTCCAGATTTATTAATCTACTTTAAAATAAACTACTTGCTGAATGTAAACAAACACCTGCATCAATAGATATTAATTAGAATAGCCAAACTGAATATTTTTACTGGGATCAAGTCATATTTTCAACGCTGAAATAACAGCACTGTATTTTAACTTTTAAGTGAATTTTAACACGCTAGAGTCGTTTTTTTAACGACAAATCTTTACCCAATCTAATTATTTGATTTCTCACCTATGATTCACTTTCCGATGACCAAACAGGGTGACGACAAAAATGTAAACAAAATTTTATTTCTTTGTATTAATAAGTTAGAGAGTTCTGATGTTATTAATGTTATTCTATTGATGTTCTTCTTTCAGATATAAACCTTTAATACTTTTTAAAGCCACTCTGGATATACTGTAAGCACCAAAATACGAAAATGCTGGTGCAGTTAAAGAAACACACTGTCGTTTTTACTTAATTCATGTATTTGACAAGAACCACCTTTTACCTTCTGCAATGCCTCCCTGCCTGATGGCTGGCCCCTCATCACACCGGCCAGGGACACGTTTGAGAAAAACATGGGGCTCATCTGAAGATCAATCTGAGCTACTTCTTCTTCTTCATTCATCTGGTGGAGGACAGGACAGGGTTCTCCTAGCAGCTGTGGGAGGGGGTCCTCCTCTATGGAGATAACCCTGTGGAATGATGGAGGAGCCACTGCACTGGGTTCTGGGTTCTCATGCACACTCGCAGTTTGCTCGGCTGCTCTTATCAACCCGTCATCTCCAGATGCAGACTGTGGCCTAGAGTTACAACATGAAGTCTTCCTGTTAGGCTGCTGAGTCACTACTGTACCAGCCTCGCTAGTGGAAGATGGGAGATAAAAATAAAAAAAAAAGGCAATGAAAAAAAAAATCAGAAAAACTAATGTTGGTTCTGATGAATTTCTCTCACCTTTCTGTAGCCTGCTTTCTATTAGAATGAACAATTTGTTGGTTTGAGCCTTGTCCCTGTTCAAGGGTGGATTTCTCTCTCAGGCTGTTGCATTTCTATACACAGAAGCAACATGTGTTGTGCCCCAATATTTACAACATATACAGTAGAAACAGAGAAAAGGGTAGAATTTGAAAACTTACCACTGAGTCTTTTTTATTTCTTAAATATTCATTCATTTCTCTAGAAATAGAGAAAGAGCACACGTACAGTATCACAAGAGACGTAAGGAGTCATTTTAATCGTTTTACTGTATGTGTATGTGCACAAGGCTCACCTGAGCAGGTCTAACTGTTCAGCCAGGTTCTGCTTCTCTGTCTGCAGCTTCTCTGTGAGTCTGTACATCTCCCTGTTTGAGAGACATTTGATTGAGAGTGAGACTATCAGAGTGAATAAGTAGATCGATTAAAAGTGCATATATCCCAATATGTAACTGTTTGGTTCTTGTAAAATCTACAGTAGTTTACGGCTAAAATGCATGTTTTTATTGTTGTTGTTTTTAATGTCCTGAATGAACGTGAATGAAGGTAGATGCAAGAACAGATTTTCTTAAATGATTCAATATTGCCGGCATACAAACTGTGAACAGATTTTGAAACATTTGGTACGTGCTTACACATAAAAACACAACAGATGCAAAGCATGAAAAACCTGAAAACTCAGAATCTAACAGTGACAGAACAGCACAATATAACTAACATACTGTATATTCATCCATCCATCTAGGAACCTATGTAGTCCAACTGGGGCCATGGATATTTATTCCCACTTTACAACCGTGGTAGGACACTAGGTAACATTCACACTCTATGGGCAATTTTGGAACTGCCTAGGAATTAGCCTAACCTGCATGTCTTTGGACTGTGGGAGGAAACCGGAGTACCCAGAGGGAACCCGCCAAGCACGGGGAGAACATGCAAACTCCATGCACACGGACTCAAATTCATTGAACAAACATATACATTTATTCATCTTAATGGTTATCTTGCGCAGCATCACTGTGACCTGGAGCGTATCCCAGGGGACTTAGGGCATGAGGTGGGGTACACCCTTGACAGAGTGCCAATCCATCGCAGGGCACATATACACACACACACACACACACATTTGGGAACAGCAGTTAAGTTAATACACATGAGAGGACCCAAGGCAGGAATTGGACCCTGGAGGTGCAGGTTGACTGTACTTACCACTCCACCACTGTGCCACCTAATATGATAATAAACTTACACCAGCTGCAATGGCTGATTGGAGCTATAGTCCAGTGCCTTCATGGCACATCCCTGACACTTTATTGTCATTATTATTTTTATTGGTATGTGCATGTACTGTAAAGTCGTCCAACAAATTTAGCTGATTCGATTACTGAAATAAACAAACAAGTAGTGTGATTTAGCTCATCTGAACCCTGACCAGGCAGGTGTTTGGTATGATCAGAATGTTCAATTGCTTACATCTCTTTTTCTTGCTGCTGTCTCATGCCTTGCTCTTGTAGACTGGCGAGTTGCTCCTGAGCCAATGACAGCTCATTACAGGTGTGCTCCAGCTCGCGTGAGAGCTCCTGATTGGTCATTTTTAGTTTCATGTTCTCTCGCTGACTTTCCTGGCGTTCACTGTTCAGTTCTTGACACTGTTGCTCCAACTGGAAGAAAACATATCAGACATGTTTCATTAATTACATCCCTATTTGACGGAATGATTTTGTAAAAGTAAAAAAAAAATTGTTGTGTCTGAAAGTACTGTTGTTTCGGTAATTCACAGGATATACATTGTAAGCAACATGCCTTGGCCTATGTCATGTACATCTACAGTATGCCAATAAGGGAATAATGCATAACAAACATGATCAAGGTAAAAGGCAATTTCTGCGTTTTTTTTTTTTTTTTTTTTACTGTGCTGCTTTAATAATCTAAAATTGGATAAAACTACATAATAAGTTTGCTAAAACTCTTTGTTTAACACTGTATATATAAAGAGTTCTTGTTTATCATAATGGCATTTCTTTAAGATTCATCAATCTTCATTTTGGTCAAAAAGGTGAACAGGTGTAGCTTGGATTATGATAGGGGAATTTTCTTCCATTGTAAAAATGAGCCACATCTGCTGGATGTCATCTCAGAATTTCTAAATCTGTCCCGGCTGCACTTACTCTTCTTTGTTTGTCGAAGAGGCTCTCAAGTTCTTGCTCTTTGCTGCTCAGTTGCTGTTGCAGATCCTGACTTCTGAAGTCCTGCAGAGTGTTAAAAACCACCGGTTAAAATTGTTATATAACATCCTAGCATACATCTTAATGTTCAAAACTGAGTTTTATACAACTCTATAGTGTAGTATACTTACACAGTGGGAAAAAAACTCTCCAAACAAAGTGGAAAGCAACAATAGCCTTTAACAATCCCTTTGATACAATATATATTTTTTTGAAATCCATATCATGGCTGTATTGAAAGGAATTAATTCAAAAAGTGCAGCAACATGCATGACACCAGATGCAGACACAAGTTCATTATGGGAAGGAGAAACACTGTGCTCATAAAGAAACTGCAATCCTATAGAGGATGTTCTAAAAGGAGAATTTTGCAAATAAGGTAGTGCTTACAAATTAAAACAAAATGTAAAAAACAATTCAGTTATGTATCATGATACATGGATTGTTTGACAACTCTGACTCCATTAAAAGAAATTTAACATTAAAAAAAAAAAAATCTTTCATCATGTGTTGCAGGAGCAAATTAGAATTTTTTTTTTAGAATGATAAGAAAAATACAGCAAAAAAAATATATATATATTTTTTTTTTTTTGCTGTATTTTTCTTATATATATTTTTTTTGCTGTATTTTTCTTATATATAGCAAAAAATATATTTAAAAAATTATTTATATTTATAGATAGATTTATTTATTTTTATTTTTATTTTTTTAAGCTGGATACTGGAATCACAATACACAATACAAATTGGGTATGATGATGGCAGTTAAAATGACAAAATCATATTTATCCTCTTATTTATTTATTTTTCTTCACCTTGTGACTCAGTCGATCTTTCTCATTTTTTATCTGTTGCTCCATTTCCTCGTACAACTGCTGGATTTCACCATTGTGTGTAGCGGCTTTCCTGTTAAAAAGGAAACAAACATTTGTGCACCTATATTCACCTCATGTATAAATTAAACACAGCATATCAGGCACATGACGGTAAAAAAATATATATATATCACATCACATGAGAGTGTGACATACATATTAATTAATTAAAAGCTGCATCTTTTATCTTTTTTCAATCACCCGAGTTCTACATTACGTCCTTGGTCACAGTACTACATGATCCTCATGTCAGCATGTCAACATGATATTAGAGGCAGATAAATGCACCTGTGGTTTTCACACTTCTGCAGAAGACAAAAGGGACTGTAACACGAGCTACCAGATTGCTCAATTCATACACAGTTATACGTCATACTGTACATCAACAACAAAACATAAACATCTGACTACAGCATTGCACACAACCAGAAGAGTGAGCAAGGCAGCAAGCTATCTATTGTTCTTTTACAAATGCTTTCTTTCTAGCCAGCTCAATATACATCTATCAGATAAAGTAAAGTGCATCTCTTTTACGTTTTCAAGTTTAAGGCCACTTAGTTGCAGGCAGTAAATATCACACCAGCCCCCAAAGCACTTACATATAAAAAGATGTGGGGCTGATACTGATTAATGTGTTTTAACTAAGTGCCACTTATTAATGTGGTTAAGAGCTGCTGGATTTTAATCTCACTTCAGTGTAGCCGATTTGTATGCATACAATACAAGCAGCGTGACGATGCATAACTTTTTTTTTCTCTCTCTCAAGTGTCCTACTTTCTTAAGGCACTTTCCATCTCACTCTTCTCTTGTTGGGCGACTCTGATCTGGGATGTGACTCGAGCCAGGAAATCTTCAAAGTTGTACAAGAGATGAGGCTCGTCTTTTCTCAGCTGAATCCACAGAGTGCGCACTTCACTGGGACTAGATAGGGCGGGAGAGGACGTGAACAAGAATTATAAAAAGAGATAGAATTGTCTGGTAGCATATTCAGACGAGCTTCTTGTCAATCAACAGGCGATTTCGGCTTGAGGCCGACAGAAGTATTTCTAATTTATAAGAGAATAGTGATGAATGCTGAGCCGGTTCCCCAGCAGACTTTGGAATCACCTCCGCGTCTGGTGTCTCGCTCCTCTAAAAACAAAAACATATTGATTGATTGTCAAATACAACCGAGACTCACTCTTCGAAGATGTTGTTAGCGCCGAGGCTTTCCATCAGCGCACCGAAGTGTCTTTCGTCTTCATGATCCTGTGGCTCGTTCTGATATAGATCTTCTGGACAGGACTGCGAAAGACCCGCAAGCTGATCCTCTGCCTGACTCATTCTGCGCCCCTGCAGGAATTCGCCTTGGATAAAAACAGAACACGAGATACGCTCACAACAGGTTTTTCTCTCCAAATTCTGTATCTGAAACACAATCAAGACTTGTTTTTCAGACAGTACAAGACCAAACTCACTGAATCCAGAGGAGAACTCTTCTAGAGTAAGGTAGCCGTTTCTGTCCAAGTCCAACGAGTCGAAGACATTTTCCAGTTCTTCTGCAGAGAGTGGCAATTCTTTGTTCAACCTCTAAAAGAAAAGGACGTTAAAACACACAACGTATGCATCATATAAATAAGAAATGCACTCTCAGGATGGGAAGTCATGCAAATTTCCCTCAAACGCAAATAATATAAAAGGTTCCTGGTCTTTACCCTCAAATCAGTGGGTGTAATGAAACCTTTGCCCTCGCTGTCACAGATGTGAAAAAATTCGCCAATCTTCTCCAGCTGTGATCCCTTTCTCTCCAAACCTTTCATCTTCCCAGGCTCTGGCTGTCTCTCCTTCTTAGCAGAACTTTTGTAGTTGACTTTCTTGGCATGGTAATTCAGCAATTCAGACATACTTAACCCTTCCTAATCCACGACTCTTATTGTGAGATGTCATAGTAGAAAGTAGATATCATCCACAAAAGTTGCTATCATCCGATTCCATGCTTTGCTTCTTATCTCGTTCGGGCTGTAGAGAACAATGAAACAAGTAGCAATTTCAGTCCTTTAGGTGTTACCTCATTATGTCTTCATGTTGTGAAATGTCTGTTTATGAGTGTGTGTTTAAAGGATGTTGTAGTTCCCCTTGATCAGTTTCTCAGTAAAACCATGCAGCGTTCACTCTGCAAGGCTGTAGAGAACATGTTCCACGAGTGCGACCAAGTGTATGCGAAGAACGTATGCGTACATAAATATTTATTGCGTTAATGTCTAATTAACAGCATTTAGTTGAATATATAATAAGTTGAAAGATATAATAATCTGATGCCTTTATCAGATTTGTCATGTGCATATCGACTTCCCTATATTCATATTTCCTTCCCTATACTCTTCTCTAAAAACACCAAGGAAGTGACTGTAACATTTTAGACAGGACTTATCCAACATGTTCAAAACGCATTCAAAGTAACGGAACTAGTTGTGAGAAACAGAAACCTACCTTTTTACGAAGGTCCTACCTCATCACTGAGGGGGGCAACAGGAAGAGGCTTGTGTGGTCTGAAGCTGCGAAATTTCCTGTAATATCTGGTGAAAAACGAAACGCACCATAGTGGGTGGATTCGCTTAAAAAGAAGGTTTTTCGTTTTTTTTTTTTTTACATTATCAGCTGAAAGAGTTAAGAGTTTTAACTTAAAGTTTCCCGAATACTCATTAAAGGTCATTAAAACAGGGCCTCACTAAAGCAGATTTTAAGTGTTTGCTTAAAAGTGAGGTAAAAGATAACACATTATACAACTGCAATTATGTATCATACCTACTTCAAGAGCCTACAGCTCCGTCACTTAACTGCCAAGTTCTACTTCTTAACTGCTTGAACCTAAAGTAAAACTTACCTTATTACAATAAAAAAATATATATTCATTAAATGTAAAAATATATATAATAACACAACTTAAACAAACTGATAATCCTCTGCCCTGTCATCTAGTTGTCCTACTTAGCTGTAGGCTGACACTTGTCCTTGATGTTGATCAGACACTACAATTGTGCATAATCTCACGCAGCACTCGTGGTCGGTGCATTGCGGTTTCCATAGTGACGAAAACCCACCGCCTCAGTTTTTTTTTTCCCCTGAGTCATGATAAAGGCCAAGTAGCAAACTCGTGCACTCAGAAGTGAGACTGAAGAGCCATGATACCACCTCTAACAGGGGGCTTTATGTAGTACAACGTCAGAACCAGATTCTCTCCCGACCTTTTAAATCTCCTGCTAATCTACAATTTGGACAAAGCATCTAATTAAATGTATTTTTGTTTAGTGATTTCTTTTCTACACTCTAGAACAATATTGCAGATTTAAAAACACATGGATTCATGTAACTACTGTAACAAAGGACAACAGTCACTCATAACTTTTTTATTATGATTAATATATTATAATTTGATTATTTTAAGAAACGAAGGTCAACTGTTCTGGAACCGTTCCTCCTAAGTATAACAGTGCATTTGCAAAACCCATCAAGCACTTTGATTCACAATGCGAAAAAACAGGGATTAGAAAACAACTTATAAAATCTCACAATTACTTTATGTATGGTTGTCTATAATGTAAATAGAGCAATTCTCTCTAGCAAGGGCCGAAAGGTTTTTGGCTCCAGAGATTTATATGTTTCTTTATATGTTTCATGGACCCCTCAGAAGAGATGCATCTTATTTGCATTAAATATATACAATTGTGTGCGTGTGTGTTTATTTATAGGCTTAATTGCTATTGAGGTTTAGATTAAACCCTTAAAATCAAGGGAATATTCAAACAGGCTTATAACAGTAACTAAATAATAAACACAATTTTCAAATTGTAAAATAATGATCGACCATGGCTGTTCAAGTCAAGCCGGGACTTTTAATTGTGCAGAATAAGAAAACCGTTTTGAGAGTAAAAGCTACATATATATTCACACTTCTAGTTAAATCTAACAAAAGGATTTCGCTCTAAAGACTGTTAAGCACAACTCAAACTTATCCAAAGTACCCTTAAGTACCAAAAGGTTCTTAATTTCCATTTGTTTGTTTTTTACAGTAAAGGATTTACCTGGTTTCAATTTACAAGAAGCTCACAGCAACATAGTACATGGTGATTATTTTACAGTTCAGCCTTATTCTTCTATCCCGATATGGATAATGCATGGTCCTAATGACCAACAACAATTCAAGTGTATTTCAGTAGAATAATGTATGTTTTCTTCAAATAAACTTCCAGCTTGGGTAATTTAGATACAGTAATGGCAAAAAAAAATGTGCCTCTAACAACTGAAAAAACTATATAAATTTTTTTTATAGATACTCAAGTAAAATATGCATTTTTAAAAAATATTGTATGCAAAGTATGTGTAAAGTGAAAGAGTTGACAAAGTGTATGAAGTGTAGTTTTATTTCAAAAAAAGTTAGATCTCATTAAATCTGAGATCATAAAATTACAATAAACTACAAAGAAAAGTTTCTGAAAAATTCAACAAATCACACAGATTAAAATTTTATCCCAAATGCATCGACCAGTGCATAAACACCCAGGACATCGCTGTCTGCTTATTCATAATCATAACAGACAGCTTAATGTAGAAGTATATATTATTCAGTTTCAGTCTCTGTGTAGTATAAACACATTTCCAGGTTTCTCCTCTCTGCCTGCAAAACTCATAAATTACACTTTATGGCTTTAAATAGCAGGTTGCAGAAATTCTTGTTATTTTCTCTGAGCCTGGATTTTCTGAAGCAGCAGCTCCATCTGCAGATTCAGGTTGGGTTGACCCTTTTTCGTCTTCTTCTTCAGCAACTGATAGGTAGCCATTTTCTTTTCCTTGTACCTTTTCAGAGCCTCCTCTCTCTCTGCTTTGTCTTTCAAGTATTCCTAAATCAGGAGACGAACATTTTTTGTGCATTTAAGTGAATAAAAAGAGAATAAGAAGGCATTATTTTGCATGGTTTAACGGAACAAATGCCTTATAGTATATACAGTACAGTATTTCCTTACCTCTCTTTTACGTTCTCGCTCCTCTTTTTTCATTTTATATTCCTCCATCATCTTCTGGTTGGAAGACATTTTCTTCCATTTCTTTTTCCTGAGATGGTCCTGATCAGAACTGCTGACACATCGAGACAATGCTTAGACAATGGCATGAAACACCATGCGTTGCTATAAGAAAATTACATCTTACATGATTAACACCATGTTGATTGTTTTCAATAAATTCTAAACTTTTTATATGCATAAGTAGCTCATCTTATATTGAACAAACAATAAGACTCTCGGATTAAATACAAGTGCAGGTTTTGATCACTGATTATTATTTTCTGTATAACTATTGATCTCCAACTAATGAAGCACTTACATGATGCAGCAGACAAACAAGTGCAAAACACTGAAGCCCAACCCTATAAACCCCACCCAAAGGATCTGCGCCAACACCCTAATGCCAGACTGTTGCACCACCCCAGAGGTCTTCTGGAGTCGTGCCCAGAGGGAACAGAGCTGGCCATGCAGGAGAAGACAGTTTTATGTTGTAAAGTTATGGTCGATCAGTGTGTATTTACTGTAATGAACAGTCTAAATGATTAAATGTAAAAACAACCAAAATTCAGAAGTGAATAAACCCTAGGTTTATTCACTTCTGCTCTGATGCTTTTAATAGGAAATTTCAGGTCGCTTCCATATTACAGTAATAAGGAGTCATTAAACTGTTAGTGCTTAACTTCGGATAACATCTGGATAATGGCACATCTGGATAATTTGTGCACAGTGTATACAGTCACCGGTTCTCGTGAACCTGCATGACCTATTACAAACCTCTTAGTCTGTGACGTTTGTGGTCCTTCATTCAGTGAGGCAGCTGATTCAGGGATTCCTGACAGGTCAGACTCATCTTCGACACCTTCATCAACACATCTTCCTTTCCTCCTGCGATCCTTGTTCTGTTGCTCTTCTTTGTTCAGTCTCTCCTGTTCGGCCTGGTAGAGGTGCCTCAGGTGCTCGGGGTATTCCTCTTCTAGATTCGGCTTGGAATCCTTCGTTCTCCATTTCTCCTTTCTAAGTAGTTTCTTGTATTCTTGTTGTACTTTTTGCTTCCTCTGGAAGGCAAAGCCCTTACCTAGCAACACATAGCATTCTTAAAATCTGACAAAATACAGAAATACAGCATACTGGGTTTTTTAAATGTTTATTAATTAAGCATAATTTCCAAGGAAAAAAATTATAAATGTATAGCAAAATATTGACAAAAATGAATAATAATGATGATAATTATTATATTAAATGAATAAATAAAAATAACATTGGATTAAAAGTTTACTACTGAGATTATGTACTTTGTGTATTATGTATATTAGTAGCAGAAGTATTTATATGGCATACATGGTCTTCTTCAAAGATGATCTGGAAGTAAAGTGGCTCAAGAACAATTTAGACATCCAAATATTTTTCAGGTGATTTTTCGACATTTTTGACGGTGGTCTTTTTGCGGTATACACCCTCATTACATTTATGCATTTGGCGATGCCCTTATCCAGATCGACTTACATTTTTATCTCAATATACATCTGAGCAGTTGCAAGGGCCTTGCTCAAGGGCCCAACAGGGAAAACGTTATGGTCATGGGATTTGAACATGGAACCTTCCGAGTTTTTCTGCCGGAAGGTCGTCCTGATGAACTGTCCCATTTTATCTAAGCTTGGGACCGACAATGCATCCAGTGGCTGGGGTTTGGGCATTGGGTAGGAATCGAACTTGGGCTTTCCGCATGGGAAGAGAGAGACCTACCACTGAGCCACGACTTCCCAGTACATTACATTACATTTCTGATGTTACTTATATGTCACTTATATCGGCAGACACAGTGTAAAATTGCATTTATTTATTTATATTCTATACTGCTTATACTGTATGGGTTATGGGAGGCCTGGAGCCAGTCCCAGGAGACTTTTGGCAAGAGGCGAGATCACATCACAGGGCACACACTATGGGCAATTTTGGTACACCAATTAGCTTAATCTGCATGTCTTTGTACTGTGTGAGGAAACCACCCAAGAACGGGGAGAACACGCAAACACTCTCACTCTCTCACTCTCTCTCACTCACTCACTCACTCACCTCACCTCACCTCACCTCACACACACACAATATATATATATATATATATATATATATATATATATATATATATATATATATATTTTTTTTTTTTTTTTTTTTTAAGAAAAATAAAAAAGCAAAACTAAAATCTGGCACAAAAAAAATCTTATAACAAAATATAATATAACTGAAAGAATATGAATGTATAATAAACACTGCAGTCTTACCTTCTTGTAAACTTCCCTGGAAAATCTTGTTCCCTTGGCTCCATGCTTTCTTTTTATTAACAGCTGATGGATGACCGTCTGCGTGATGCCTTTTCGTGTTTCTGCCTTTAAATGAAGGTTTGCCTTTAAAATGTGGATTTACAGGCGCCATTTCAAAACAGTCCAAATCACTTAAAACCAATGTAGAAACACAAACCTATCCATGCCACATGATGACCGTCGCATAGTTATGACGTAAGCAAGGCCAGCAGACAATACTAATCAAACACGAACGTGAATACTGCATACGTTATAGCTTATTACGTTATAGCTTAGTATAGTAACCAATTAAATTTTACAACGTACACATATATGGTCTCAAATAATTACAAGAAAAGTTTACTGCCTTCAGTAACGCGAACACAGCTTCAGAATTAAACATTATGTGCCTGCAACTGGCCCTGCCTGTGAGCGTGTAAACGTCATATTTGTGCTGCGAGTATAACATGCCGGAAACAGCTCTGGCGTATTTCGGAAAATTATGGCTTTTTCTAACATCTCCATTGACGAGTTGAAGGAAAAGATAGACGAGGTTCGCCGTTTCCTTTCCGTGTCATTACGCATCGCGAACGCGCACACTGTGGATTTCTACACGCGCGATGTGTGGCGCGCGTTCATGGCTGTGGATCCTAAGGAGGTTTTAACTGTTGTGAATTCCACTAGGGACCGCACGGGGGCGCCAGAAGGCAAGTACAACTGTACTGTACACCACACCAAATTGATCAAGAGCTAATTATTACTCAATACAGACAATCCCAATATTCATGATTCAACTCTTCAGCTAATTGACAGTATTTTCTGTGTTTAGTGAATGTTAGAGTGGGGAAAACACTGGAATTTGCAGAACTGTGTGGTTCTAACTTTATAAAATAATAGAAAATTTTACTATTATTGTTATAAATGAGGGTGAGTAACAAATTATCTGCACTCTTAAGTTATTATAGCTTTCCGTTCAAGGCTCCTGTCTCCCCAGTCACTGCAGTGGTGGTGTGAACATTCAGTGATCAGTTCATTTGTAACTGCAGTGGGAGCTGATGCCCTACTTTTGATGCGCTTTGAAGAAGAGCAGCATGTAGTTATTCGTTTTTGTGCGGTCTTAGTGTGTACCTGGTGCCAAAATAATTCACAGAAGAGAATAAACAGAAACATTTGGATATCTGAAAATAAAATTTGCAGCGATATTCTAAGGAAGATGAAAGTGTCTTAAAGCGAATCATAACTGGTGACGAGACACGGAGTCATCACTATGTGCCTGAGAGTGAACGGCAGAGTATAGAACGGAAACATCCTCAATCGCTGATCAAGAAAAAGTCAACCAACAGCTGGAAAATTTATGTTTACTAGTAACATTATCAGGAAAAAGGTTCAACAACGTTACAGTGAGATGCTTATTGAAAAGATTAAGCCTCAACTTCGGATAAAACACAGAGGACAATTGCGAAAATTGTGATCTTGCATGACGATTCACGTCCGCACACTTCCGCCCACACTGTCGACACTCTGAGGTGTTAAAGCATCCTCCATACAGTAATGATCTCGCTCCATCAGACATTCACCTGTTTGGTCCCCTGAAAGCAGCCCTACAAGGATGCAGATTCACTTCCGATGAAGGAGTGAAGAAAGCAGTGTTCATGGCTCGCAACTCAGCTTGAAACATTAACAAATGGAAAAAGTTTAGTAAAAAGCAAGAAGATTATATTAGAAATTATGTCGACTTGAATTGTGAGTATAATTTCGTTCTGGGACCATGCTTGTATATCAAGGCACTCATATATCAAAGCACCCATTTATCAAAGCAAATTTCTCCCATAGGAAATAATGGAAACTTTGATGATTCGTTCCACAATCCGAAAATATTCATATAAAAATTATGAATACAAAATGTAAAGTAAAAATAAAACAAATTAACCTGCACTTTACATTTGAAAAGAATCATGACGGAAAAAAATTTATAAAAATGAAGTGCTCTACGCGCACACAAACAAGTGGCCACTATGTTATAGTAAACAGTAAATGCGCTCATGAATGCGCAAGATATCATGGATATCAAGACCTGGCTGGTTTAACAAGTTAAAATTTATTATTCCTAATTTTAATCTGTCGATTTTAAAGTGAACACTACTTACGGGTTCTGCGATGTCAGTAAGAAGCTAGTGGATGTGTCAGCCTTGCTGACTGCAGCTGAAGCACACTCTCTGCCAGGCCTGGGAGTCTGTGAGCAGCGGAAGACGCTGATAGACACGCTGAGAGTGATGGGCGGAGACACCCAAGGTTAGTGCGCTTATGAAATTTTAACATCAATGTTAGTTTGTGGTTGTACTTATGCATATACCTGAGGTATTTCAGATGGGGTCGCAGATGGACCTCTGCTACCTGATGAGTTCATGAACTCTAAGAAGGCTCATGAGGTGCCAGCTATGGCTGAAGTGGTGGCTGCTTTGTCCAGATGCTGCAAAGTCAATCAGGTAAGAAACATCTTGTAACTCAGGACCAGTCATTGGATTGGTGTTGGTGTCAAGAAGCTTGTTTAGGATTTTTTTCTGACAGACATCTGAGTTTGTTTTGCACCATGAATACCAGGGCATTTGGGCATTGGGTAAATGAGGATGGGCAGGAAGTTTCATCTTATTGTCATCTCATGATACCATGTTTAAAAGAGCTATATAAATAAAATTTAATTGAACTGAATTTGGTTAAGTTTTTTAATTTTTTTTTTTTTTTTTTTTTTTTTTTTTTTGCTATAAACTTTTAAAATTATTTATGTAAACTCACTAATATTTTATGGTGTAAAATTGATAAGTTTTTTAAAACCCAGCTATTGAAAATGCAAACCACTTTCATACTCGCATTTTTCAACAGTGTCACTACTACTACTTTTTTGAAGCCAAGCAGAAGATTTTGCAAAAAATTTATGGCTTTGTTTAAGACCTGACTTTTAAACAATCAACAACACAAGTTTAGCAGCAATTAAATTCTTTTAGCAGTTTTTACTACTGTAAAAAATATAGCAGTTAGAGACAAATTCGACAATAAACATTAGCTCAGTTGACTGAAATAGAAAATCACAATGCCGTGAAATTGAATCAAAGTCTACCTACGATTCACAGCTCTTTGGGATATTGTGTTATGGAATTCTGATCATGATCAGAAACTTATTCAGTTACAAAATCAGAAAAGTAAGTTAATAAACAGACTGGCTAAACGGTACATATTTTATATATGAGCTCCGTGGTTTACTATTAGAGAACATTGCTTACTCAGAAATATGCCAAAATTATCTTAAATTACTCCCCACAATAAAAAATGGTAGATATGCCAATTGACAAAATTACTGACAGTTGTGTAGTTGTTCCTATTGTCTAAAGAAACAATAGTAGTATACTATACAATAGTATGCTTTGAATTAATTCTGTTCCATTTTAGGATAAAAGTCACAATAAATTAGTTATTTTAGACAGCTTTGAACACTTCTTCAGACTAATGTAGTGGTGTCTTCTGTTTTTAATCTAGCCTACAACCGTGGCGGGTACAACCAGAACCGCTGGGGCAACAACTACAGAGATTCAGGGCCCCGGGGTGGCTATAACCGCAACCAACAATCAGGAGGCAGCTACAACCACAACCGCCAGGGTTCCTACAACAAAGGAGGTAGCGGAGGCAGCAGTAGCTACAGTCAGTCCCAGGTACTGTACTATCTTTATTTTTAATGTACTTTACTATTATTTATTTATTAATTTTTACCTTAATTATAATTAAAATAGAATATAAAATGTAAATTTAAATGTAATGTGGGCCGTTGCAGTTTTCCCCCTTTTTACGGCTATGTGTTGCCTGTGCTTATTGCTTTTTCATAATTAAAAATTTTCCTTCTTTAATAAATCGGAAAATGTTACCACACCCAAATTGCTGTTGAGGATTAAGGAACACTCTTTCATACACAACGACATCCGGTAGTTCATTATTTTGCTGTAAGAACACGTATCATTGTGCTTTATGTCTTGCATATCAATTATTTATAATTGACATCCAGTCAGACAAGACAGAGGCAACAATTAGATGATGCCCTGGTATCCAGTCACAATGCAAACGTGTGATTTAGTTTTAGAATTGTGTTATTCATAAAATTCAAACGTGTCTTCACATTTTACAGCCTCAGAGCTACAATCAAGGTTACAACCAAAGTTACAACACTGGTAGCTACAACCAGGGATACAACTATGGCAACTACAGCCAGTACCCAGGTTACAACCAGGGCTATAGCCAGACGCCTGCAGCCACGAGTCAGACGTACAATCAGCAGCAGCAACAGCAGCAGCAGCAGCCTCAGCAACAGCAGCAGAGCTACCAGCAGTACCAGCAGGTGAGCTACAGCAAACTATATGGTTATAAACAACAAGCATAATAGAAAAAAAGAGACTAAAGTGTCTGTCATTAACTTTATCATTAAGCACTTTTTGTGATAACTCAGCTTAATGTAATTGTACGTTTTCTCTCCATTCCTCATGATCACAGTACGCTCAGCAGTGGCAGCAGTATTACCAGAATCAGAGTCAATGGAATCAGTACTACAACCAGTACGGAAATTACGGCAACTACCAGGGCTCACAGCAGCAGTAGCCATATCCCCCTGTGGCTTTTCTGTATCATTCCATAAGCTCTATTCTTCAGCTTATTTTTTAAATTTAGTGTCCTTCACGTTCAGCCAGTCTTCCTTTTCTCTGACTGCTCCCCCATCCTAAAGGTTTGCTTTTAACTTTCTAACCGCCTCAGTTTTAAAAGTAGCTAAATTTATTTTGCTTCCCGTTATTGCATCTCAGTTTCGGAGGCTCTAGTCAGCTTTGCTTTTGAACATTTTCCTAACGCAACATTGATGCGTTTATAAGTAGCGATGCATCATTTAGTTTGCTTTAAATCCTGCACGCACAGATTCATGCTTAAATGCTTCATAGTGGGGACGTATAATTTTGATTTGAGGGTTGTAATGTCAAACATTTGCATTGTTTGTCTTCTAATCATATTTTTTAAGAAAACAAATAATTCCAGTTTCAAAATATTTAACTACATTTATGGCTTTCAAAACACAATTGTATCTAATACAGGTAAAAATTTAAAAGCCCTAATTTTTCATATCTTAGAATAAATCATAACCAGTAATGGACACCTGTGGAGTTTGACAGCGTAAAAGTTTTATATCATTCTTACATGTCTAGTTTCATGTTTTTTCTCCTTCAATCTACAATTTAGTGAGCACTATGTGGTTGTAAGTTTTTATACCTTGTACCATGTTTGTAAAACTGTATTGGCATGTTGATTTCTTTTTGTTGCTCATTTTTTTGTATTTGAGAATATAATATGAAACAAAAACACATTGTGTGTTCTTTTTCTGTTCTACATCCACACCTTATTTACCTTTTTTAACCTGGTTCAGCAGGATGCAAATTATTTTAACCTAACTGATGGAGTGAGTAGCTGCAATTATCCAGACATATCCTGTGGTTGTTGCAATGATGTCACAATTTTAGAAGGGACAAATTATTAAAACAATTAGGAGATTGTTGAAACTTCTAAGAACATAGAAATTACAACAAAAAATGCTTGAAATATTCCTAGAGTATGTGAGATTCACGTTTTCAATTAAATTACGAAGGACAGTTTTTTTGGCTCTAGGACAAGAATTTAAGAACAGAACAGAATTTAAACAATAGGTCATATGACTCGGAGATTGAAATAAAAATACAATTTTCTATTGAAATGAAGATGCAAAGTCAATACCCTATGCACTATTTAATGACATTAAAAGAAATAGTAGTAATAACTTGTAAATTAACAGACTTTAATTCATCATTTTCCAATATATATATTTTTTCTTTATATACAGTCAGCCCCAAAAAAATTATACAGTACACACATCAGAAAAATGAATCATGTTTCACTTGCGCTATACTGCTTCATCCTGTATACAGGGTCACAAGGGCCCTAGGAGACTTGCGGCACAAGGCAGGGTACACCCTGGACTGCATCCCAATCCATCACAGGGCACAGACACAGTGGGCAATTTGGGAACGCCAATTAGCCTAAAATGCATTTCTTTGGACTGTGGGAGGAAACCGGAGTACCCGGACAAAACTCCCCAAGCATACAGGTCATGTATGATTTGTTTTATTTACCCAGTTATTCCACACAAACCCTACACACACAGACCCAAGGCGACAGTGTGAACCACTAAGCCACCATGCCGCCAATCATATTTCAGACAGACAATAATATAGAAATGGGCACTAACTCGGTGTGATCATTGCATGTTTGTTGAATATCCAATTTCCATCTTACAAAACACAAAGGTTAATGGGGGAGGGGGCACATTTTGTGTTTTATTTCGATTGTTCTAATTATTATAATTAATAATAACTGGAGTTCGTTAGAATTGCCTGTTATCGTATTTTTACTTTGGTATAAAAGTAAAAAAAAAAAAAAAACCAGTAAATAGAAAGACCCGGAAGTGCACGCGCGAGTTTGCAACGTTTTTCCCTCGCGCTTGTGAAATTGTTCCGTGTCATTTCAAGATGGCGACTTTTATTTGGTAGTCGGATTTAAAGCTGTTTTCTATTTCACAACTTATTTGATTGTTAATCAAGGAAACACGATCTTGGTAGGTTAATGAATTTAATTTATTGTATATTCCTAAACTTGAATGTAACTATATTTAGTGTTTAAAGTTCGCACTTGATAAAAAAAAAATCTAGGAAGGCAACAGTAGTAGAGCTAATAAAGCTAAAGTTAGCTGTAACAACCGGCTTAGTGTTCCCACTGGGAATTAAAGCCGCAGTCGATTATTGCATTCCTTTTTTTGTACCATTAATCATGTGGAGCATATAAATAAACAATCTATTACGCTGTTCTGCCAAATTATGTTGTCTTGTTAAGAAATGCTACTATATCTTGCATTGATCGATCGACAAATTTATTGTAACAGTAAGTGGAGTATGCTTTGGTAATTTATTATCGCATAAATTTAATTGAGAGATCAGAATTTAGCTCATGCTCCCTATACATAATCAACAAGATGAATGAAACGGTTCCCATCCATGTCGGTCTGCGCATGCGCCGAACAGTTAAATATCACAGACAGAACAACCTGCCTGCCTACAGTACTGTGCAAAAGTCTTAGGCACCATGTTATCTGTAGTTCAAATGTTTAATTCAATTTGATTAAATTTTATTTGTATAGCACTTTTAACAATGTTCATTGTCGCAGCTTTATACAATCAAAAAATATATATATGGAAATGTGTATGAAATGACCAGATCATCTCTGAAGAGTCAGCCGATGGTGACGGTGAGAAGGCAAAACTCCCTGAGATGGCAATAACAAGAAACCTTGAGAGGAACCAGACTCCTCATTTGAGCAATATATTATATAGCAATAATTAGATAGCTGGATTTGAACTAGAACCAGAAGTTCACTATAACAGATGATGATATTATGGAGTCCAAAAAAAGAGTTCAAAGAACAGCTGTCTGCATCAGCCGTGGCCAAGACCGTCCGCAGTCACCACACGCATCCTGAGAAAACCACACGGTGACCAACCATAAGCGGGGCACCGGGACGAGTCAAACAGGTCCAGATGGCAGAGGGGGTGTGGATCACTGGCAGCTCAGGAGCGGCATGTGTAGCTTGAGAGAGAAGGAGAAATGTTGTAAATGTTTATCATATCTGCATTATTATATACAAAACCATTCCATATTTACAAACATACTGTAACTTAAAAACTGATAAATAACATAACAGAAAAATATTTGAATGCCTGTTAAAAAAAAAAAGGCAAAATATAACATGACAGATCAGTTTTCATATGGACCTAAAAACCTCAGGGGTTTTGCATGAGAATAGAAAGGAGCAAGTGTAACAAAAGTTACTAGAAGAACTTGTATTCTCCAGCATGTTCAGTAAAAGGTAACAGCTGTTTTACTTCAGACTGCACACATCTGTATCTAACAATACAGATTGTTTTCACACCAGATACTGTCTGTGTTTATTTTATTCCTCTTTAGTGCTCTTTATAGTAGTTTCTTTTGTGTAGAAATGTTTTCGAAGGCATTTTTGTATGTTCCTAAGACGTCTGCTTCCTCAGACGTGCACAATACTGTAAGTAAACAGTAAACAGCTGTTAGCTTTAGTTAGGTATTTAATGTGCTGGAGAATAGTAATAATTCTGGTAACTTTCTCATGCATTAGTATTTTACTATATACATTTTCTCCATCTGAAAACTGGTCTGTCATGTAATACGTTGCTTTCTTTGGAAAATCCTTGTTTGTAAATAGTGACTGATTTGCTACATAATAATGTAGACATGATGATATGGTGCTTAAGACTTCTGCACACTACTGTATAAAGTCCCTATTGGAAAAACCTGTTTGACAGCCGCAAATGTTTCTGGCTGATTTCCCTATAAATAGACAGAATTTCTTAGATAAGCTGATTATCACTAACCACATACCCCTTAAATATGTTTTGGTTATAACTGACCTGTGTGAAAATGGCGCGAAATGTATTCAGAAAAATTGACGAATGTGACGTCTGTCAACCTTGTGCCAAGCCATCCTGGAAAATTGTGATGCGGGTTTTTTTTTTTTTTTTTTCCCCTCGCTGGAAACGGTTATGGCAGCTGTTAATACAGTGAGCTGTCACTGTTTCATGGTGTTTTAAAGTTAAATAATACAGTATACACACCACCACAACATGGGCTGAAGACATCACAGCAGTCCTATATCTAGCAATACAATTCAGAACAAACTTGAATGTGATCTTGCTTTTATACAACAGTTACACAAACACCTTGCATCATCAACAAATTATTATTTGTTTGCTTATTTAGCCAGTTATTTCGCCCCACCTTGGACCTGGTTGACTGACAGTGTAATTAAGAGGGGTGAAATAGTATTAGGTAGGTATCATGTTACCAAATGGTGAGGAGAATAAATCAGGATAGTTCCGAACTATCCGTGTTCTTTTATTTATGGCTACAAAGCTAACTAGCATTAAGAGCTAGTTAGCTTTGTAGCCATAAATAAAAGAACACGGATAGTTCGGAACGACTCGAAAGCAGTTATTAAGCAGTCAAAGTGATGTTCTCTCTTATCAGTTACTGACCTCTTTTCACCCATGCTGGTGACTGACAACACATGGGAGGGGGAGTAATACATATAGTTTAACATCCCAATGATGCTACTGTCCATTATGACTACTCATGATATGCCTCTTGTCATATCAAAATAAACTAAATGTCTTTTCTTTACAGATAGACTCGGGATCATCTGGGACTTCAGGATGGAGTCGAGTTCTGGAGAAAAGATCTTCACCGAGACGGAAGATGCGGCCATCGATATGACCACTAATGAAAAGGTGTCACTATTACATTCCAGGACAGACTTTGACAGTCCAGTTCTGGACCATGTATATTTATTACAGGGCGAACTCCACCCTGAATCACACAAGCATGATTAAACTGTTCTAATATTTACGTTTTACAAATATATTTAATGTTTGCATGCTAGGTCGTGGACCTTCTAAACCAGGCTGCTCTAATGTCCACCGATGATAAAATCACCGCCCTTAAGCAGGTAAACTGACTTTTAAAAGATGTTCGAAGATGTGTATGTGTGTGAGTTCTCTGGTTCACATATTTATTTTTTTTAGGTGCAAGAGTTGATTATTAATAAGGATCCTTCACTGCTTGACAATTACCTGGATGTAAGTACAATCTCCTCTTAAGGAAAACTGAGACAATTAGCAACTCTGTGCACCAAAGTGTAAAACTCTTATCATGTTTTGTCAACAGGAGATGCTAGCTTTTCAGAATGACAAATCAATCGAAGTGAGGAAATTTGTTATTGGTTTCATCGAGGACGCATGGTACGTTTTAAAACCTTATATCGCTCAGTAATCAGAGAAGTGTGGCCTGAATGGAAAAGTCAAGCAAGCTTTTTTCCTCCCAATGTTATTTCAGTAAAAGGGACAACGAACTATTGCAGAAGCTGTTAGGAAATTTAAACATTAAATTAAAGGACGAGAGCGTGAATGTTGTAAAGAAGGCCATCCTGACGTTCACTCAGCTTTACAAAGTGACCCTGCAGGTACAGGATTTGTCATTTCTCTCGATTCAAAATGTCTTTTAATGAGTTCTTTATCGTAATCAACTTTATTTCTCTCTCCTGTGCCAGTGGCTGTTGCGCACGAAGAGCATCTCGTACGTACAGGAAGCATGCTGGGACATGGTCACCCAGATGAAGGGCGAGGTTCTGGATCTGCTCGACTCGGATAACGACGGCGTTCGCACACACGCTATCAAATTCACCGAGTCGCTCATAATCACGCTGTCACCCCGCACATCTGACTCAGACATTCCCAAGAAGCAGGAAGGGGACATCAGCCTGGACAAAATTCCAAAGGATCACTCGTATATTCGCTACGGTGAGTGGAACTGGTCTGGGAAATAATACAACAATGTATTTAATCATCACTTAAGTTTAGGTTTATATATTTGTGTTCATTTTCGATTGGTGAGTAGCAGATTGTTGAGCTCATCCTGAGGGTGCGAAATATGAAACACTGATAGTCGATAAACCACTAGAAGATTATTTTTGTGTTTTTCACCTTTTCTGAAAGGGGAATGATCAAAAATTATGTTTTTTTTTTTCCTCAATCCCTGTTTATTTCTCAGATCCCCTGTGCGAAGAGGGAAAGTCAGCTCTTGAACAGCTCCTGAAGTTCATGGTTCACCCAGCCATCTCCAGCATTAATCTGACCACAGCTCTGGGCTCACTGGCGACGCTCGCCCGACAGAGACCAATGTTCATGTCTGAAGTCATACAAGCTTATGAGACTTTACATGGTAAGTGTGGGGGGTTGTAGGTCACAAAGGTTTTCTGCATCACAGAGCAATAATTAATATCAAATAAATATACTGAAATGTAACGTATGCACGCTTGTACAACCTTCAATCGCATTTAAAAACCTAATCGCCGCGTGATTTTGTAGCTTTTGCTTCTGATCTTTTCGCTCTTTGACGTTCCTAGCTAACCTGCCCCCGACGCTTGCCAAGTCTCAGGTAAGCAGCGTGCGCAAGAGCCTTAAGCTGCATCTGGTGTCTGTGCTGCGGCACCCGAGCAGCGTGGACTTCCACAGCCAGATCTCCACACTCCTTCTGGACCTGGGGATGGCGCAGAGTGAGATCGCCCGCTGCGTGCCTGCCGGGGCACAAGTTCGCAAGAGACCACGGCACGAGCCGTACAGCGAGGGCAAGAGGATTAAAATGGGTAAGAGAAGAGAAGGGTCGATACTCGTCAATACATTCTGTCAATGGCTGTGTCACTCGGGGTCAAAATGGAATACTGATACTTTTAAGGACAGTGCTCTGAAAATAACTAATACCTAACTGGCATTTTAGAGCCCAATCTGATCGAGGATGATGACGATAAGGAGGAGCCGGCACCCATCATCGCGCCCAAGCCACTGGCCACCACGGGCACTCAGTCTGCTATAGATATCACAGCTGAGTTCCTGCTGCCTCTGCTCTCACCAGAGAACGTGGCCAACCTGGTACACTCTACATTCAGAATGATTTTGGTTTGCTGGTTTGAAAGTAATGACGTATTAATACTCATCGTCATTACATTTCCTGTTTCAGGTTCTCATTAGCATGGTTTACCTGCCGGACAACATGCCAGCCTCCTTCCAAGCTACGTACACACCTGTGGAGTCGGCAGGCACAGATTCCCAAATCAAACATCTGGCCAGACTCATGGCCACACAGATGACCGCAAGTGGACTTGGACCAGGTCACTTGGAGTATTTTATTTCTGCAGCTTTATAGGTTTTATTTAATAACTGCTATACAAAAAAATAAATTGCCAAGTTTTAAAGGGATCTAAGAGACACAATCTCCTTCTCATCCTCAGGTCTGGAGCAAAACAAAGCCCGAGATGAAGAAGGGAAGGAAGGAGAGGCCGATGCTGCTGTGGCGGAGACCAGCTCTAAAGATCCCATCATCATCCGGAAAGTGTCGGCTGTGTCCCTGGGCCAGGCCATCTCTGTAGTCGGGGCCTACAAGAACGAAGCCACAGAGGAGACGCCTCAGGCCAAGAAACTTCCAGAACCCATTTTGCCTTCTACACAGCCCAAGTACAAATCATTATATTGATTGATACACAGAGGTTGTAGTTTGAAATTTTCCTTCCTTTTTTTTTTTCATTACTCCATTTTTGTTTTTGTTTATTTGCAATCAGAGCACCTGGCAGCAGTGGACGGAAGAAAGTCTTCCGATTGGCTGACGTGGTCCAACCTTTGTCCGAATCCCAACTCGAAAAGCTAACCAGCACGGCCGTCAGACGCATCCTACATTCAGAGAAGGCCATAGCAAGAAGCGGGATGTCCCATGTAAGTGGGATTAGGATTAGATGCAGAAAACAGTGTCTCTTTCTTCTTTTCAGCCTAGGTTTTGGAACTGGGACTGTTTTTGTCCTCTGTATAAAACATCATTAAATTTGAAATGAAACACCTAAGGTGTGAGCAAAGTCAAGGTTTTTAGATTTAATTTAAGGGCTTTGACAAATGTGTGTGACATTAGTCATTCAGGAATTACAGCAATTTTCATACACACAGATACACTTTTGAGTTGTTCATAATTAATGGAACAAACTAGCATAAATAGAAATGTCAGGATCGCCTTTTAAACTTGGATAGAAATTAATGCATTAAACTAACCCATGGATTTTTACAAAATGCTGAGTTTCCTTCCTTGAAACCCTTTGTCAGACCTTTACTGCAACTGTCTTCAGCTGTTGCTTGTTTGTTGGTCCTCTTTGCTTTCAGTATTGTCTATAAGAAGTGAAAAGCATGCTCTACTGGGTTAAGATCAGGTGACTGACTTGGCCAGTGAAGAATATGCCATATCTTTCCCTAGAGTAGTTTCCACAGTATGTTTTGGGTCATTATACATCCAATATATATATATGAAGTGGCATCCTATCAGTTTTGCAGATTTTGGCTGAATGTGAGCAGAAAGTATAGCCCTATACACAAGTGACGCAGTTCCGCTGGCATCCATACACAGTTATGCCTGTCAATGTTCGGGTATGCTTTGAATCATTAAATGCTTTCTTTCTTCCTACTTTTCTCTTCCCATCCCGCTACTGCAAGTTAATTTTCAGTCCAAAGAATCTGGAGTCCAAAGTTTTCTGTTAAATTGTAACATGGCCTTTCTGTTCTTGAAAGCTTACTTCATAAAGCAATCTCTTGACTTGCATAGACACCACTTCAACTGAACAACTAGAAACACAAATGTAATGTGGAATAACAAATCAACAGGCCACCCCTGGCCATGCCATTAGTTCCATTATTTATGAACCCCCCCCAAACGGGCATGAAAATGGCATTCCTGAATTTTTGATGTCGCCCAGGTTCGCGTGAAGCTGCTAGCACGGTTGGTTACCCAGTTCGAGGGCGCAATGAAGGATGACATGCTTCGTTTCATCCTGGAGGATATCCGGAGCCGCATCGACCTCGCTTTCGCTCTTCTCTATCAAGAGTATAACCAGTACCTGAGCCAAGGGCCATCAGGCTCGCTGGACAGCTATGATCACTGCTTGTTCATGCTGCTCTCGGGCCTGCAGGAACGGCCTGAACAGAGAGACGGGTGAGTGGGGCTAACCAACAGCTGTGTGTCATAGGAACTTTCCTTTCCCTCTTAGTATTTTCTATTAAACCTGGTCGCTCCCACAACTCCCCTGCAAGTTATCTGTAGAAAACATTATAGTTGCCTGAGATTTTTGTTTATACTAATTCTGCATTACAATGATGTTTATAGGCTATATTGGTTCCAGTTGTCGTAATGGATGCACTTATTCTAAATCATAAATCATTACGTCTTGAGTGTTCACCGAAACTTGGGTGTGTTTGGGAGCACCATTGACCCTGCTGTGTTTATTCTTCTCAGACACCAGGCTATGAATTTCAAATCCCTTCTCTTTGCAGGCTGTTCAATAAGTTGGTGCTCGAGGCTCCTCTGGTCACAGAGTCGGCCCTGGAAGTGATCCGGCGTTACTGTGAGGACGAGGTGAGGCACACCGCTGCAAGCCCTCGTAACTGTTCCAGTTCCAATAAATTGAGGCAGTGGAATTATTAGTGGAAGTCTGTGCCTGATTTATGTCGTGAAATTTTATTTTCCTGCGAGCATTTAGGTCATTGATTCTCAAACCAAATCAACAATTAGAGGTGTAGAAATCTGTTCACATGAAAATAAAATAAGCACATTTAATATATTTCTGTGATTTCCATCTCGGCACCTTCTTATCAGTCAAACTCAAGCGTTGTTGGGTTTCTTAAGCAAGTAAAAGTAACGTATACTAGTAAGGAATATCGTGAAATTGAAAATTTAAAGCTTGGCATTATGTTTGTGTGTGTGTGGTTACAGTCTCGGGTTTACCTCGGCATGCCCACTCTGAAAGATCTCATCCTGAAACGCCCTTCCAGACAGTTCCAGTACCTGCACGTTCTCCTGGATCTCAGCTCTCATGAGAAGGAAAAAGTGTGTTTTTTTTGTTTCCACCTGCATCAGTACATTTTTCCTTTTCTGCTCAATTAAACTCTCAGTATAATAAAACTGCTGTTGTTTGTTAAGGTGCGCTCGGCTGCTCTGAATATCATCAAGTGGATGTACGAGAAGGACCACCTGCGCGACTACATTGAAAAGTTCGCGCTGAACTACATGCAGCTGCTCGTTCACCCGAACCCACCATCGCTACTGTTTGGAGTTGGAGAGGACACGGGTTAGAAAATGCTTCACCGATCGGCGATTTTTTAAATTAATTAATTTTTTCTAACATATCCCACAGTTTATATTAAACTTGAGTCTTTCAGTTGAAATATGCATTATAAAAACAGTGCATTATTCTGGCTTTAATGTTCAGAGGTGGCAGCTCCTTGGACAGAAGAGACAGTGAGACAGTGTCTGTACCTCTACCTCTCTCTCCTTCCTCTCAACCACCGTTTGGTCCACGAATTAGCTGCCGTCTACACAGAAGCCATCGCTGACATCAAGCGCAGCGTGCTCCGTGTCATCGAGCAGCCTGTAAGCCTGAAATTAAGAAAAAATTAATAAATAAAATGCTTTTCCATGTAGTACTGTATGTTAGATGGTGTTTCAACTCCATATATTTGCTTTGCTTTACTTTACAGATAAGGGGAATGGGCATGAACTCTCCAGAACTGCTGCTGCTGGTTGAAAACTGTCCCAAGGGGGCAGAGACTCTGGTCACTCGCTGTCTCCACATACTGACTGATAAAGGTACAACCGCGTTCCGTTCGGCACGTCGTTGACACAAACGTTTGTCAGCAGCCGTTCACATAATCAGTCTTTTATCCTCTGTCCATCTTCAGTCCCTCCGTCTCCAGACCTGGTGGAGCGAGTCCGGGATCTCTATCACAAACGAGTGCCAGATGTGCGTTTCCTCATCCCGGTCATCAACGGGCTGGAAAAGGTCTCTCCATCCTGTTTCATACTGAAATCAACCAAGCTGATACTTGATCCACTCTCTCTAGCTGTATTTAAACAGCATTTTTTTTTGTTGTTGTTGTTTAACAGAAAGAGGTGATCCAGGCATTGCCGAAACTCATCAAGCTCAATCCCATCGTCGTCAAGGAGGTCTTTAATCGTCTGCTGGGCACGCAACACAGTAAGGATGCATTACAATCAATTACAGTTATGACTAGAAGTTCTGATCATGTAAACTGAGAAGCAATAACCAACTGAACCTAATAATACAGACAATTTGAGATTTTGATAAAGCATCTGGAAACTTGCTGATCCTCTGCAGGTGAGGGTAGTTCCTCAGTGTCTCCTCTGACCCCCGGGGAACTCCTCATCGCTCTCCATAACATTGATTCCACCAAGTGTGACATGAAGTCTATAATAAAAGGTAACTGCTTTAGTTTCACAATCATGTCTTGGTCTCTAGTACGTTGCCTTAGAGGACCCAGTTTGTTCATCTTGTCTACCTTCTCACACACTTTTGTTTAGCTACAAACCTGTGCTTCGGCGAGAAGAACGTGTACACATCGGAGGTTCTGGCTGTAGTGATGCAGCAGCTGATGGAACAGGTTCCTCTCCCCATGCTGCTCATGCGGACCGTCATCCAGTCCCTAACAATGTACCCTCGCCTCGGGGGATTCGTCATGAACATCCTGTCTCGCCTGATCCCCAAACAGGTGCGTCGCTTCACCTCGAGACCAACGTCCTAAACTCCTCAGGAGTTGTTTCTTGTTAAGCAAGAATTACGGAATGAGTCTTTGGCATCGAGTAACATTTCGCGTCTGTGTAGGTGTGGAAGTACCCCAAAGTGTGGGAAGGTTTTGTGAAGTGCTGCCAGCGCACCAAGCCACAGTCTTACACCGTTCTGCTGCAGCTGCCGCCCGCGCAGCTTGCCAGCGTGTTTGAGCGCTGCCCGGAGATGAGGGAGCCTCTCCTTCTGCACGTTCGCTCCTTTACCCCACACCAGGTAAAGAAACATTACAGGACATCCAGAGTTTACCTCTGATCAATGTTTTTTAAGCTTGTATGTATTTTGATCAAACATTTTCTACGTTGCGTGTGTGTGTGTGTGTGTGTATATAGCAAGCCCACATTCCATCATCCATCATGGCCATTCTGGAAGCTAACAGTAGGATGCCAGAGCCGGAAACACCACAGCATGAACCTGAGCACATGAAAGTGCAGGAGGAAAGAGAGGTCGGGTTCGGAAATTCAGCAACAATTGAGATTTAAATATGAAACATAAATATAAAATGTCTCAAAAATGTCTAAGTAATGTATCTATTGTATCCTTTAGTTGCACACCCAGCAGTTTGTGAGGCCCATAACACACATTGAACCCATAACTCCAGCTCCAGCCGTAGTGGCTCCTCCTGAGTTAGCACCTGAGTCGGTAGCCAGAAGGGAGAAAATGGAGGAGCCCATGGAGGAAGGAGATGCAGATACAGAACGTCTAGAGATCGCCACTGAAGCCACAACGCAGGTAAGACTCTATTCACGGTTGCTTTTATCAGTGTGATCTGATATTTTATCAATGTGACTGTATAAACTTATATGCATTAACTTTTAACCATAGCAGATTGAAGCAGTTGAAAATGAATCCCAGGCCTCCCCTGTTCCCCAGGTGAAGACAGAGGAACCAATGGACACGACCACTACTGAACCGGCAGAAGACCAGCCGCAAGAAGCGGTGGAGGATAGCGGCACAGAACCTGAGACACAAGCAGACGATCCCGAGTAAAACAAACATGCACTGACAAAAACATTCAAGTTCAGCATACAGTATATGTATTTAGTCTGAGGTCTAGAACCAATAATATAGTTTGTTGCTTATTATAATTATTTCGCTTTACTTGTTAGTTCTGTACTGTTTTGTTTAACAAAAAACTTATTTCTTTTGTACATCATTTACAAATCAAGAGGTGATGTCCGGATAATAAATCATTGAATACAGTTTTCAATTTTGTGTGGACTTGTTTACTTCAATAAAATTGACTTTGGTCTAAAGAATATAACACAGCATTTATGCTCCAACAGTTCTGATGGAATGATATCAGAGGAAGATATTTCACATTTCCATTGTCTTTGGTGAAAATATTGTGAAAGTAAATTCATCTTTTTGAGTGGAGTTTGAGCATCTCCATGTCATGCCTTAATGCAACAAACTGGTATGTTGTTAGTAAATTAAACATTTCAGGTAAATTCATTATTCAGTGTAATGATGTACTTAAGTATGTGTCATATTCCTAATAAGCTTTAAGAATGAGACGATAATGGCAGGACAAGTGGTGATATAGCGCATCAACTGTGGCAAAAGAGATTTTCAAAGAGGATTCAAGAGTTCGGTTCAAATGGCCGATATTATTTTGAGTGGTAAACATTTCGCTGTTGAGTACCTGTATAATGTACAATACAATGACTTTTTATTATTCTGGTAACGTGGAATTTAAATCATGTATATTTAAAAGCCCATTTTTGCATTACTTTCAGTAAAACTGTTGTATCTACACTTCCTGGCCTAAAAATAAAAAGTCACCATGGCAGAAGGGTCAAATTATTGGGCTGCATCAAGCAAAGAAAACAACTAAGGAATTAAATTATCACAAAACTTGGAATTATGGTGGTCAGAAAAAAAAAAATAATAATAATAATAGTACTTGGTGAAGTTGCATGTGTATATACGTTCAAGTCAAACCGAGACTGTTCTTTTAATTTTCGAGCAGTTTATATATATATATATATATATATATATATATATATATATATATATATATATATATATATTTTTTTTTTTATAAAAGAAATTAATTTAGAGCAGTATACAACCCTACCATTTCATATCTAACGCTGTGGTGAAGACTGCGTGCGCGCTGGGCTCGTGACTAAATTAAAAACCTCCTCGAGCTCGCAGCCAATCAGATTCAACCAAGCCTCTTGCTCAGCCAATCAGAATGAGGCAGCCCCAAAAACCATAGCAACCACTTTGGTTTACACTAGTTAACAGGTCGTCATGTCTTTGTGACCGAACCGGGCGCTATTTTCCCACATATATAACATATAACTTTTAACATTACTGTCAAGCGACTTATAATATTGTAATTATTGCTTTTCTTTTAATTTGAATCATGGAGAGTTCGGAGGAAACGCTAGAGGAGCAGAGGCAGCTGGCTGCAGCCTGCTTTAAAGCTTTCCTCTTGAAAAGCAGCACAAAAACAAACCTCAACCTGTGAGTAATTTTTATTTAATACGAAAACAAATAAAAGCTCTTTATTTATATAACAAAATCTTTGACAGTCAGCCTCAGCTACTGATATAAATGAATACATGACCATAGTAACATAGAAATAATTTTAAAAAATAATTAATTAATCCTGTCACTTTAGTTAATGGTTTCTTAAAATACCCACAATGCCATTCGACTATCTGTGGGCTAATGGTGT